>MU873159.1:2411-15728 GCA_036418205.1 Ostertagia ostertagi | reverse complement strand
TACCGAGAGAGATTGTTATAACTGTCATGAAGGATTAAATATTACTATTCATATTATTGATAAACACTTGAATTCTTTGAAAAGAAATGAAAAAGATCACCTCTCTTTATATTCGAAGGCAGCAGCCTCCGCCTAAAGTCTTCACATCATCTATGTACCCTCCCTTTCAAAAACGAGAAGAGTGTCGGGTGCAGACCATACACCACAAGTGACGACGGCCTCCACAAAATGTAAATGTTTTCTGCCAATGAAATGATTAGCCTGTTGCAGTTGTATTCTATCAGTTGTCACTATCAGCTATCACTATGAACCACTACTAACCAGATTTACTTGGAGGCCGTCGTCACTTGTGGTGTATGGTCTGCACCCGACGCTTTCTTGTATTTTGACATAGAGGGTATGTAGCTGTACGGCACTACACGCAGCCAAACAGCTTTTCCCCGGTTGTTCGTCCAGTATTCCCGGGTTGCGTCTGTGCATTAATCAGCAACAGCGACCGTACCTTCACTGAATCGTTGTCAATAGCAACAATGGTTCCGGCCATCATAGCCCATTGTTATCGCCAAGCTTGGATATCAATGGCTTGTTTCACCATCGTATTACTAGACATGGCGCTCAATTTGATTCTGTCACAAAAATTTAGCGCTCGTAGGCATCAATTATGTGAACTCTTATGTTCTCTTAAATTCTGAATTACCTGTTAATAGGGTTTCCGGTGAATTAATGGATTGGAGCGAGAGCACGGAGTTCAGGCAATAACCCAAGGAATAATCGAAGAGATGGTTTCACCTTATTTTAGGAGATCAAAATGGTGCAGTGGCAAAGGGGTAGTTGTCAGCTGTTGCTTTCTACAAGATCGAATTCCACTCATGTTTTTCAAACTAGGGTCTCAATCTTTTTTTCGCCTAAATTGTCAAAAACCCGACCCCACCCCCTCCGTCATAACCGTGATCTCTTCAGTTTCCACGAATACGAGCCCTTGCACTTTTCGGCGAGGTAGTCAACTTTGGTCAACCCCGAATACGACCCCTCCCAAAATCTCAAATACGATCCCTGTTGGTACCTGTAACAACCAACCAACAGTGACCCTGATCAAAAGCTTCCATCCCCACTAACATTGATTTTTGAAAGATTTTTCTGCGAATTTGAAGGTGCGAACTTAAGCACTACTGGTTTCCTGATTTGTTGTGTAGGTTCAATAACACGTGAAAATGTTCCAATAATTCGAAATAATTGTCAAGTGCGTAGGTAACGTAATTGATTAAGGGCGCAACTCCGACGAATGTTTTGAGACTATTAGGCCATCGCTTCATAAAGGTTTCTTAATTGATATCATCTCTGCAATAGAGTCAAAACATTGATTTGGACATCAAGTAGCCCGCGCAGGTACCCATTCAAATGATTCTCCGGTTCAGGATGGGACTAGGATGCATGGCGCATCCTGAAACGTTACTCAATATTAGCAACTTTCCCTCTTATTTTTCACCATGAATTGATGTATTTCACAGGAAAATTGGTACAGTTCCTTTGGTGCTTCAGCTTTCGAAGAAAATTCCATACCAATTACGGTATCCTTATTTCTCAGCAGTGTTTAGCTACAGCTTGTCGTTATATGGCCAAACCACCGATGTTCAAGTTGGTATTTTCAACATCGCACACAATCTTTACAAACAATTTAGGGGGGGGGGGTAAGGGGGCAAACAAAAGTCATTTTGCACATGAAGCACATCATCAAACTTTGCGTCGTACAGGGTACCGCTGTTAAAGGAAGTTTCACGGCAAAATATTCCTTAGTTTCTCCTCATAAGCAGAAGCAGGCCTTCCTTCACTGCCCCACCGTCTTTAGAATATGACGTCATCTGCCGTCACCATCGAGCATAAGGTCCAAGTAATCGCCTCAGTTCTAGAGCTTGCTAATCGATGATCGATGCTTCATTGGACTGGCGCGATATCTAAAACAGCTTTGACATGCGACTGTTTGTGATAAAGATAGGTCTTAATGGATCTACGATCGCGAGGACTTTCATTGTCTGCGATGCTACGCTAAGTTCTTCGTGGGAAAAATTTTCGTGATGTCGTGTCGGTATAGAGGGCTCTCCGATGTTTCGATAGGTCTGCGAATGGCTCTTCAATTTTATTTGAGATCGGTTCCGTTGAGTTTAGAAAGAGGTAATAATTCCGTATGAACGTAGCTTTTTTTTTGCCCCCCCCCGTATGTAGCGCGTAATTACGGCTGACGGAAATATGGCGGAGTTCGATCATGCTGAACCATGAATTGAAATCAGTCGCTCAACACGACGGGGCTATTTAATGTACGCTGTATCGCACTTTTTCTCATTTTCCTTTAAGATTTCCGGGTACAGCCATGCACAACTGTCCTATAGCCTTTGTAGGGCTACAGGAGAATGAACTCTAGAACCATACAGGAATAATTATATTTATTGGGTGAACTAGTGATCTGTTTGCAGTCCTGACACTCTTTCCGGTTAGCGATTGTGATTAATCGCAAGTACGTCAACAGTAGCTCTTCATCATGCATAAGGTCCCAGATTACTGGGTCGTACTGTCATTCAGGATGCAGATCAAGGCCGAGGAAACTTTGATATTTCTAGACCTGTGGCAAAATTAACGCTCTACCTCCTCAGCCTGAAAATCCCACGGCCATATTGATGCATTGGGAACTGCCTTAACCAGCAGTCATAGAGGGATTCACGAGAAGGCACACGCGCTGCACTGCTCGCGGGTTGAGGGCATCGCCGTCGGGCATCTCGCAGGACGATGTTTCCTTCATCAGCCGCCGCCAGTCGTGCGCTCCAACCTGCCGACGTCCCCTCAGCTGGCGGACATCTACTGTAACTAAGCCCAAACATGGTACTTCATCGTCTTCGACCACCGTGGTCGTCGCGGTGTTCACCCGCAACCGGGCGGCGATCGATCGCATCGCGTGTGGCCGGCTGGCTGTTGGTGGCCGAGTGAGTGTGTGTGTGCCTCTGTGTGTGTACGTGTGTCTCGTCGACGGCCGGCCGCTATCTGCGTGTGTATCGTCGCTTTTCATCGCCGTCATTCTCGTGACGTCTTCTACTACGTCAACGTCTTCGACGAATACTTCGGATTCAGCCATCACTTTTGCGAATCCCCACTGAAAGCGTTCACCACAACGTTGTTGACACAGAAACCTCCCAGCGACCCACCACTGAACGCCCAAAAACTAGTGTGACCACCGCGACGATTGCTTAACGCGCACGCTCGCATCCACACAACGTCACCGCCGACGCCGCGTCGATATTTCTTCTACTTCATCGCATAGCTGTAGGTTGTGAACTCTTACCGTATCACCACGTCTACAGTATACTTTAATGGGTGCTTTAAGTACGTCCACAACGCAGCGTCATGCAAACCCTCAAAGTAGCCCAGATGTGGGACATTTCGGGCAGATTTTTTGCACTGAACGTCGATAAGCGTCTTTCGGGCAGCAGGGAGTGGAGGGGTAGGATTGTTGATCAACCTTGAAGATCCTATGAGCGCTAACAAGGGAGGTCTTTCAGGACTGGAGCGCCCTTTTTCTAAATGGTTTTCTACATGTATGGTAGCATGATCCATTTTTCCTGAACGCCTCCAGGAATGTCAAAACAGTGGTGAAGAAATGGTCCAGAGTTCGATCCCCGGTGATGACTAATTTTTGCAATATAGTTTGGCGCCCCCAGATTGCCGCCAAATGGCGCCATCGTCGAGAATAGATGTCATTGTCGTGTTTTGCGGCAATTTGGAGGCGCCAACATAAATTGCAAAAATTTGTCATCACGGAGGATCGAACTTTGGACCATTTCTTCCCCGCTGTTTTGACATTCCTGGGGGCGTTCAGGAAAAATGGACCATGGTTCTGTGTTCCTCACATGAGCCTCTACAAAATTCGAAAACCATTTTGAAAAACGCTCCATGTCCTGAAAGACTCCCTTGTGAGACCTCCAAAGTAGCTTCGGCCATGGGACATGTCGCGCATGTTTTTTGGCCTAAACGTCAATAAGCATATTTTGAGCTGGAAGCGAAGCCCGGGGGGGGGAGGGAGGAGGAGGTAGGGACTATAAGCCACCATTGAAAGCCCCATGAAATTAGTTACGCTAGCAATCGTTGTGAGGCCCTATAATACCATACCTCCGGGTGTGGTTCACTAGGACAGAAAGCGACTTTTTCGCGTTTCGCAGCGCGAAACATTTTTCGCTGCGGGAACCTCAGGTCCACCGCTGATCATGAGTGGACCTGGGTTCCCGCAGCGAAAAATGTTTCGCGCTGCGAAACGCGAAAAAGTCGCTTTCTGTCCTAGTGAACCACACCCCCATACCTCCTGGCGAAGTTACTATGACAGCGGCAACCAAGGAGTTCTTTAGCAGAACCTTTATCGGCAGATTTTACGAGAGAGCGTCGTTGCTGATGGACTGATAAGAAAAAACATGCGATGAAAGCAATTTTTGCAGGTGAACACGCTGTTTCATGACAGACGTTGTGCCTGAAGTTGAGGAATTCGGCCATGATGTACCGATGGATCCGACGATGGAACCTGAGGACAGTGAGCACTCGGAGGAGTTAGATGTAAGTAACAAACTGGTTAAATTTACCCAGATTGTTCCATACCGACTAACCATTAGATGGTGCCGCACCCCGTTGCTTACAATGCGTGCCTCTTTAGACGGGATGTAGGTGAGACCATGGAAAGCGAATTCTTGCTCGCAGCTTGCCAGGGCAGGGCTTAGAATAGCACGCATGAGCGGGCTACAAGGCCAGCTCTGATCTTAAATAAAAGGGCATTACTCGGACTTAAGGGGTAACTTTAGATGCGACGTGAGGAAAAGAAGCAGTAGAAAATTGGCCAGAGTTTTATGTGCACCTTTCTTGACGTCGCGCTCCTCCGAATCTGTGAAGGGTCACCTTCATAGGTGAATCCTCTGGCTGTGATGTCCTATGGCCATGCTTCAGCCTGCAAAAACCTCTGGCGGAATTAGAATGAGTGAAGTGCCGTTCTGAAGGCCATGTGGACGACGCCTGCAGAAACTGATGAAGCCGCGGCTCGATTCAATCAAAACGCTGATCCACGCCCCTCGTCGCCACAAGTATGCTGAAGCCTCACCGTCAAATCCTAATCCTCCTGCACCAGTAAGTGATCAGTGGAGCTATATCTAGGCTAGTTTAATCTCCCAGTACTTGGAAACTGGTTCAGGGCATAGCCAGTTTCGCCCAAAAAGCAAAAACCCTACATATCTCTTCATTTTCTTCTATCTGCTGTAGAACGTCAGAAAAGCTCAGAACTGGTTTTCTGGGGCACCTTCGGTGACTATTAACGAAGTTCGAAAATGAGTCCGTGGTTAGGACGTATAAAAGCCCATTCCTGTTTCGTTTGCTAATTGTGGAATCGCCGTGCCTTTTAGAGCGAAAAAAAAAGACCCAAACTTAGTTGTATTAAGACTTATGAATCAGTGCCTCCCATTCGGGAAGTGGCTACTGGCAATGCATTGGGACGGAAGTAGCTTCTTTGCCACACATGGTAAACAAGTAGTGATTATCCGCCCTGAGAAGATTGCGTTATTCGTCAGATTAGCTAAATATAGCTGTTCACAACATGTCCGAAACAGCTGACAGAGTTCCTTAAGGATAGAACTGATCTGTTTTAGAGTAAACTGGTAAATGGGGAGGCCACGGTGACTACGACATTTGACTGGGACGCATATCTTCGTGAACAGAATGCTGAACCTGCTCCACCTGAGTGCTTCTATCAACCAGATACACCACCAGAGAACAAGTTTCGTATCGGAACCAAACTTATATAAGCCGATCCTAGAGGCGAAGTCACAACTATAGATCTAAATTGTGGCTGATGAGCATGCTGATAAACTCAATGATATATTTTGTTTTTCACCTGTAACTTTACCTACCTCTTGATCTTACCCATTATTTTTCGACCGGACCACCTCAACTTCATAGGAGCTAAAGCATGAATCTGGTACAAGAGGTTAAATGGTTTGCTCGAGAGGTAATATGAAAACCCTCGGTGTAAAACTAATATGGTGTAACTTGTTGGTATCACGGGTCACAGATTAGGCTAACGCTCACTGCGAATGAGCTCTAACAAGGAAGGTCTTTCAGGGTGTGCCAAGCTTTTTCAAAACGGTCTTTTGCATGATATAGAGGCACATGCGGGAACCACAGAACCATGGTTAATTTTTCCTGAACGGCCCTCTGAATACCAGAAAAGGGGGTCCCTAGTCACACCTTTTTCACCAGTTTTTCAATCAAAGTCTATTTGTAAGGGTTACTGACGTTCCTAATCATGAATTTGGTACTAATTATTCATGCTAACTCCATTTTGCGCGAATTTGGAAACGTCAACTCGAAATGCAAAAATTTGTCACCACGAGGAATCGAACTAGGGACCTTTCTGGTATTCAGAGGCCGTTCAGGAAAAATGAACCATGCTTCTGTGGTCCCCATATGTGCCCCAATGTCATGCAAGAAACCATTTTGAAAAAGCTTGGCACACCCTGAACGACCTCCCTTGTAAGGGGTGGGGGAAGACTCCGCGGTAAGAAGTTTTTTTTTCCAAAAGTACACCCCTCTATTTGGCTTAGTGCTTAATATTACCCGTAAAACCAAGGTACCCCATCATGTTAGTTTTACGCCCTGCCTTTAGTTTAATTGAGATAGCTCGATTCTGGCAAAAGGGCTAAGGCGCTATAAAGCAGTTATAATTATGAATTAGTTTTTGAGTTGTTTGAAACATCGATTTCTGCATGTCTTTCTTATATGGTAGAAGATTTTTGCAAGCGAATGGGCTGATTAACCAATCAATTATTTCTGAATAAGGGGATGTTATGTCAAATTAGTTGTACTTTGATTCAATAGGTGCGGAAATGCTAGGTATCAGTGGTTCAGTTTTGAAAGGGAGTTGTGACCTTTGGAGGGTTTGTCCTTGTTACGTGACAAACATTTTACGCCTCTCTGTAATAGAGTGTCTCGCCCACATCAATTATTCATTCCGTAAGAAGGAGAGAAGATGTATTTCATTTTATTGAAATGGAATAGACTTTTTTCTTGACCACGCCTCACAAGCGAGGAAACAGGTTTGGCTTACGCACAAACGTTCAAAACCAACCATGATCTATTTTCTTAGGGACCCATGGCTTTTGCAGATGTTTCACTCAGGGAATATATTGAAATTGTACGAGAATAATTATATTGTTCAGTATGACGAAAATACTCACCTCAAGTTCATCTTCTTGATGCAACTAGCTCATTCCTCTTCTAAACAATTCCATGTGTGGAACCTGAAGTATCAGTCGTATAACTTCGTATAATGTATGCTATCTTGGTTTTCAAGTATTCAAAACAAGTGCAACATTATTATAAATATTCTTAAAAGTTAGGGGCAACGAATGAAAACGTGAGTTTCTTCAATTTGATCAGTTCCCGGTACCGTGTAGCCATTAGAAAGTATCCAAATTGGCCTGTTGTCCCTTTAAAGGGCCACGTCCCACTGTTTCGGAAGATAACTAGAAACTGGAAATGTTTCGTCTGTTATTTTTAATACATAGTTAAAAAGAGTTGAAGAAGCATAATCCTATGATGTGTAACTGTTCTAGGGCCAACGGGTTCAAGCGCGATGTTTTGTCTGACTGTGGTGAACGTCTACAAATTGTGGTTGTGTGTACGTTTGGAAGGTTTGGACAACTCCCACGAAAAGTGGATCTTCTGTGATGACGACTCCATTCAGCCTATAGGGTAATTTCAATACAATTGTAGATGTTTTCATCATTCGGAGGGATATTTTTACCAGTTTTTTTTTTTTGAGTGTTTCACACTATGTATGTAGCGGTCGACTTAGATATAAATGTCAATTGCGATAGGAGTCGCGTTTCGCTGCGCGCGCGCCGCAAGCGCGATTCCTATTGCGGACTCCGGCATGTCTGTTTAGCCGTACTCACAAATGCTGCTCAAAATGCTTGAAATCTCAAAATTGTGAAAGTGGAAATTGCGTCATTTCACCTAGCTTACAATACTCATTGATTTTACGCGCCTCTGATCGTTATCGTTTTTTTTGCATTAGACGGTCAGTGAGAATTCTAAAGGAAGATGGCCTTTTTGACTGCCGCAGCTTCACTGCATTTGGATGCATCAGTTTTCGAATTATTTGTATTTATAATGATTCAATAAGCTTTTAAGGCCTACGGTAGAGGATCACATGAAGTTGAATCCACCAATCGGCTTCATCCATCATCACGGCACCTTCCCAAAGTTCCTTGAACAACATTTGAAGCCAGATGATGAGACGGGCGCATCCGTGCTCTGTCCGCCTGAATGGTTCAAACCGGTAAGTGGCTATATGAACTTATCATAACCTCATTTGTCTAAAATTTTACTGTTATGTGCAAGTATTACATGAGCTACTGGCTGTTCGTTACCCTGGGGCGGTATTCAATCCTTCCCCCAGGGGGATATATCCCCCTCCTCTGATTCAATCCCAATCCTGGGGGGACAAAAAAGGGTTGCGTCATAGGACCTAGCATACCTCTGTGTTTCTACCTGCCAGACAGTTAGAGCAGCGCTACTACCCTCCACTGATGAAGCACTCTTTCCCCTGAGGGGTCGCGCTGCTCTAACTGTCTGGCAGGTAGAAACACAGAGGTATGCGAGGTCCTATGACGCAACCTTTTTTGTCCCCCCAGAGGATTGAATCAGAGTAGGGGGATATATCCCCCTGGGGAAGGATTGAATACCCCTGGTATGGCACGATTATCGCGGTGTGTATTGATAATGGCATCGATGCTAAATGCAAAGCGAGAAAGCACTTCAAAAACTTCTCTCTATTTGGTGCAGCTTCTACATACTTTTCCTTATATATTACGTTTTGAACTGTTCGATGTAATGTAGTTATTTATGAATATCAACGTCGTCCAAAAAAAACCACAGCGTGTTGTCGCGACATTTCTTGCTCAGCCCAATTTTCTTGCACAAAAAAAGGCTACTATGCGTTTGAGCGTTATTGTGGGTTTAATATCAAGTTGTATGCACTCTTTGTACCTGTGGCAGGTGGATGTGCATTGCAGACTTCACAACACAAGTGACGGCAGCCCCAACGGATGTTATAGTTTTCTGCGAGCGAAATAATTTGCCGGTTACCGTTGCTCTTTCACTTCTCACTAACTGCCACGATCATTTATCAACTACCAGCTATCGCTATGAACGACCAATTTACAGATTTATTGTGTTTGTCGCAATTGGTTGTGGAAACGAAGTTTTTGGAGTTCCACAAGTCGCGTAGGCCCAAAGGGTAACATGCAATCCCCCGCCTACGGACAGGAGAGCGGCGGTTGCCGTCTAGAAAATATATGTTGAGATACATGCTCAGTTGCGTCACGATATGAGTCTGCTACCGTTCGATATCAGGAGTTAACTAAATCAAGATTCGTTAGTTGGTTGACAACAGAAATTTTCTGAGGAAAATAGATGTACGTTGCTATTTGATACCAAAGTTGTGACGTTTTTGTGTGATGCAGAGCAGCGGAGCATACTACGATAACGTACGCGCCTAAATGAGATACTGAAGGGAGGGAAAACTATGAGTGAAGTGACGGATCGACATGTGGAGTCGGACGATCGAGTATGCAGATCCCCATTGAGTGCTTTGTTGTATGATAGTTACTTGTGCCCACTATGTCTTCGTCCATGATTTTTAATTTTATCTGCATTCAATTTTGTCGCCGTAAAACATTTTACACTCGCATCACACACTTACTCCCATGTTGTTATTGGTTGTTTCCCAGCGATGCAGGTTCTAACAATTTATCAAAGGTCAATGTAACAGCAAAGGCAGAGAGTCAAGAAGATTAATTACTCGCTTCAGTAACAAAAATATATGTGCTTTTCGTGCGAGTGTATGGACTTCTTGGTTTTGGAGTCTTTAAAAGCAGAGGTCTCGGCCATTCGTAGACGCTCTCCAGTTTCACTTCATGATTCTTATCCGTTTTGATAAAGGTCTATATGGTAGTCACAATCGGGTAGAACACCTCATGAAGGTATTGTAACTCGTTTGCAATTGTCAGATCTCGCAGCGGTGAGCAGTTGAGCCTTAGGCCGTAGTCAGGATACTATTGACATAAGTACAGTTCGGACTATTCAAATATGGGTGGTCTGCGACCGAGAGTCTGATCAAGAGGAGTTTCAATGGGCAAAGAGGCAGTGCCACAAGCTCTCTCGCAACAGAATTGACTGAGTTACTATCTACAATAAAGGTAGTTCTCTCAAATACTGATATAGAGCCTCCTATTTAGTCTTATTGCACTACGCTGTTGGATTATATATATACTGCCTATGTATTGAACGATATGGTTGGTTGAGAAAGATGTATGACATCAGAGAACATAGGTGCTTAGAAGATTAGGGGAGTCCAAGCCGATCACTTGCGTCTCCTATTCCCCTCATCTGCGAGTTTCCAGTCATTTCTATCAATTTCCAATTGTTTCGTGCTGGATTTCCTGTTCTCCTAATCTACAATTTCCCACCCCGTTCCTTCCTAACCACCCTATAAAACGCGATTCTTAGTATTTTCTGAAAAAAAGTTAAGCTGTGTTTGGTTATCGTATCAGAAGGAGGAAGATGTGAGCAAAGTCGGGTGAAGTAAGTGCTTTGAAACCCGTACAAGCAGGGTCAAGCGAGGCGTCGAGGAAAATTCGGAAATACGACCCCCCCCCCCTCCCTCTGCCGAAGGCCGAAGTCCATGAAACAACCCTCTTTAAAAGCCGAACTATGAAAAAGTTGTTAATTCTCCACCAAAACTGCTCATAAAAAAGCCCTGCTACCCCATCGTCCACAAAAAAAACTCGTTTAAAAAGTATAAAAGTGAAAAAGTCAAAGAATGATCATTAATGACGAGTCCTGTCAAACGAGCAAACGAGAAACGGAGCAAAAAACGTCAAACTAGTCACTAGAAATGGCGTACTATGACAACACCTCTTTGTTTATTTCCTCCACAAGACTTACCAAATTCTAGTACTACACAGATTATGGTTCTCAATTTACACGTCCCCCTTTCGCTCAAAGGAAGCCTTGTAAAAGCCTTCGCCAGCTGTGTGTTGACTGGACTTTGGCGTTGACCGTGGAGCAGCTTATTTACTATTGAAATTTGAACAAATATTCAAATGATTATAACTTTCTTCAAAGTTAACGAATTTTCAATCTGAAAGCTGATTTGGGAGTTTTGTGAAGAGCTTTTTCTAATCAGTACTGAAATTACAGGAAGTTATAAGAAATAACAAATTTAGATCAAATAACGAGGAAAATTCGAGACGAGCACGAGTTTTTACACTTTCCGGAGCAATAACTTGCTTCATTTCCGTCAAATTCAAAAAGTTGATACGTCATACAAAACTAGAAGATTTTCTCTATCAAACGGTCGCTAAAGCAGCTTCATACGTCCAGTACTCAAAAAATGGCCACGTTGAGGATTTTGCAAAATTAACGAGGAAAATTCGTGATGAGTGCGAGTTTTTACGCTTTCCAAAGCCATAACTCCGTTCAAACTCATGCAATCTGGAAAGTTAATACGTCATCATAAACTAGAAGATTTGCTTTCTAGAGGCAACTAAAACTGCTAAATACGTTCACTATTTAAAAAATGGCCACGTTGAGGATTTTTGCCCGAGTACCGCCGAAAGGTACTTTTTCGCTACATTAGCACTATCCCAACGACTATAGCTCCTTGCAGGAGCGATTACATACTGAAGTAGGAGCAGATTCAAAATCCTCGTGCTTTTCTCTCTGCAAAAAGTGTAAAATTGTTTAGCGGGTCTCACCTTTAACACGTTGACGACAAGCTGACGCGCATGCGCGTCAAGAATTTCGCACCGCATCGGACATTCTGACGCGCAAGCGCGTCAAGTCTATGCTACTCACTTTTATCGTGCTTGCGCTCCTTCCTCTCGGGTTTCTTGTATTCATTCTATAGATAATACATTAGCATGACTATAAACCGCTTGGCAGCTAGAGTGGTCAAGTATCTTTTGATTAAGCAAAGATTTTCCGAACGCACAAAACTTTCGTTCCGATTCTTTCTTAATAATACTTTCACTGCCGTCAATATTCTTATGAAAGATTTTAGAGTTAGTTGAAACAAAACTCTGTGAGTTTCAATATATTTGATTTGATGGGAGTACTTAGATATAAATGCTTTTAATTTCATTCGCAGCGAAAGTGATGTTTTTTTACTTCTTCGTGGTTATTATGCGCTCTTCTAAACGAAAACCTTTTGCTACTTATATACTTAACCTTTGTGCGATCGTCCTTGCCGAAATAGTCCTATGAAATTCAAGTTATTGTGCATTTTTAACAAAAAATAAGCGTAAGTAAGGTGAGGACGGCGGCGGTCGCAAAATCGCTCCTGTCCCACGAGGTGCAAAATGCCAAAAACATGCGATGTCGTCAACGTGTTAATGTCTCAACGTAGATAAAGGTTACATTGCTTGTGAATTTGACGCTGAAGGCTGCGTTTCTTGTTGAATAGTGTACTCCTCTCTGTAATTTAACATGAACTCTTTCAGAACCCTCTTGATTCTTCCTGAATTAAGATTCGTTATCAAGATAGCCGTAGCTGAAGCGCGCGCAACCAACTGGGCCCACTCTGGGATGCGCCGTGTGCTTCACATCTCGTTGGATTTGAGGACCTACTTGAAAGATAAAATATCCCTAGAAAACGTGCGAATTTCGGATCCTTTGACTTGTGTGGTGATGAAACACTAAAGTCACTAAGAATTGCTAAGCGGACACCTCTAAATCACGAAGATTTTGTGTGGACGGAATCAATTGTTATTGGAAATACTCTGGCCTGGTATCGATTCGATCCTTAATGTTTGTCCTCCGACGATGATCCTACTGTATCAATCGGGCCCGATCTCTCCCCAGCGGGCCAATACGACCCCCCCTCTGTGACATGTCGAGGATTCCTCAACGCACGCTTGACCCTGCGGGAAGGGTCGGTAGTGAAGCCGATCACTGTGCGTCTCTTATTCCCCTCATCTGCGAGTTTCCAGTCATTTCTATCAATTTCCAATTGTTTCGTGCTGGATTTCCTTATCTCCTAATCTACAATTTCCCACCCCGTTCCTTCCTAACCACCCTATTAAACGCATTCTTAGTTATTTCCTGAAAAAACAGTTACGTGTGTTTGTATCGTATCAGAGAGGCAGGAGATCGTGCAAGCAAAAGTCGGAGAATTGTGTGCCTTTGAAACTCCGTAAGGGTAGGGAAAGGGAGGGTGGGAAATGAACTCGAGCAGTA
>MU873158.1:1896-15524 GCA_036418205.1 Ostertagia ostertagi | reverse complement strand
CAGTCCACTGTCAACGCGAACGGCGTAAGGAATTGGTGACATCAACATTTCGACGTCCGTTATCAGCTCCTATCAGTAGTTATCACTTCCCGCCACCCATCATCAGTGTTCACTCCGCCCCCTATATATCCTAGAAGTTTGAGCGCTCTGGGTCCAAAGGGGTGAAGTTATGAATTTCCGGTCAGACACACACACAACCGCTTAGCCGATTATATATAGTAGGATGTCCCTTCCGCTATCACTTATCACCACTACCTTGATTCTTAATGGACCGTTGATCGTAAACTCCGCCTTTAGTGATCCATCCGAAAAAGACACCGCTGACGGCCACGGTCGCTGAATGATGCGGAAATGATGGTGCTAGAAGAAGACGCCTCTATACTCCAAGATTTGAGCACAATGTAGGCTGCGATTGCATCGGATATAGTTGTAGTTTTGAGCAGAACTGGTGTTGTGGAAAGCAATGCAATTTTCGTGATCACGCTCCGTTCGGTCAAGTGCCGGGTTTTCGTCTAACCCATCTAACCTTCGTTCCTCCAATTCCGATATTCGGTACCACACTCGTCTGAGAGATTAGAATCATTGAATCGCAACGACTACTGCCGCAGTTTGCTATAGGTCGAACGAATTCGAATGCTTCTACGAATCCAACGAAAATATAATGCATGGCTCATTTTTAAAATTTTTGATCAAAGCCAAACGCTTTATACGCTACCAGGGTAGTCATCCAATGGTCTCCGGTATTTACTCTCCTATCTTCACCTATGCAATCCACTGCAATCACTTCTACTTGTGTAGTCAAAAGCTTGTACATATGTAATATTCAGATGGAATGTATGTACGAAGAGCGCGTCTCTGGCATTACGCGACCAGAGCCTCTGGTATAAAAGGATAGTGGCACCATGAGCAACGCGTGTTTTCTGTAGGTTTTGAAAGCAGCGATTACGATAGCTTCTGACAGGGTGGCAGGGGGTACCAAGTGGATGTCAGTGGAGTCGAAAAAATCTGTGAAATCCATCATAAATCCTAAAATGGAAACACTTTGTTGATTTGATTCCCCTATTGATATTGGACAGTGAATGAGCTTCGCAATCAAGAAACAGCTCTTTAGGGATTTTAAAGGCTACCTGGCTACTGCTTTCAGTATTTCCCGCTAAGCACCCATATCGTAAAGTGATTACGCCTTTGATCTTGACGCACTGGTTACCGCGTAGCACACACGGTGATGTTTTGTTAATGTGTAATCACTTCATTAACCAGAACTTTGATGTGCGTGTGTGTGTCGTTCTGTCCGTTCGGACCAAGCGCTCACAAAACCAGGGAGTACGAACAGCAAACCTCGAGATGTTGATTTCATGCCTTGTGCTGCCGTGGCAGCCGGAGTGGAGGTGGGGGGAGGGTTGGAGGGGGGGGGGGTAGGGAAGAGGGGTAGAGGGAAGGGGCAAGAAAGGGGAGGCTGGAAGGGAGGGGAGGAGAGAGAAAGAGGGAGGGAAGGGGGAGAGGAGAAAGGGAGGGAGAACATGGCGCTGTCATGCGCCGGAGAGAAGGGTATAAGGAGGGGGAGGTGGGGAGGAGAGACTGAGAGAGAACGACCGTTTTAAGAGTAAGGTCTACATTCATGTTGACGTATTATTCTAACCTGATATGGTGATTGTGATAACACCCACAATGGCTACAAAAACACCGAACGAGCACACTCAGCCTCATTCTACATCATTTTTTGATAAGGTACTAACACAGTTCATGTGCGTGGGTAATGAAACACGTCAGTGCTGCTATCCAAGCCGGTTAATTACAGTCTCGATAGTTGACCGCTACCGTACATCCACGCTTGCAACTGAGCGAGCTTACCTAATTTCTATTAAGCGCCAACTTTCAGCACCGAAGTATCACCTGTATCACCTGTCGTCCCGTTGATCATCGAATTGCTCGAGCGGGCGCCAGCAACGTCTCCATTCGTCCCTGTCGCGTGCAAGAGTTGTCCAGTGGACCCTCCTCGCTCGAGGGACACGAAGTCCTTCATTCCTTTCGTTCAGAGCTTTCGTGAAGAAGTCTGACCATCGGGCCGGCGGTCGTCCAGGTGTTCGTTTGACGTCCCGAGGGATCCAGTCGGTAACCGCTCTGGTCCAACGGTCATCGCAAAATCGCATGACGTGTCCGGCCCACCTTATCTTCGATTCCTTGGCGAAAACGGCAGCGTCCCTGATCTTCGATCGTTGGCGTAGTTCGGAACTCCGGATTCCCCTCTGCACTTGCGTGTATAGGGTTACTCCTAGCATCGTCCTCTCGACAGCGCGTTGGATAACGCTGACCGCATGCTCGTCCTGCCTGCGCAGAGTCCAAGTCTCTGAGGCGTAGGTTAGGGCAGGAAGGACAGCGGAATCGAAGAGGTGGGCACGGAGCCGGATGTTCTTCGTCTTCTTCACTACTCCCTCGATGTTCTTGTACGCTCCCCGCTCGTTTCCTCCTGCTCAGCTCTGGAGCTAGATCGTTCATCATATTGATTTCCCGACCTAGGTACACGTAGCTGGAGCATTCGGTGATGTTCGTTCCGTTGAGCGTGAATGGGGCATCAGGAACCAATCCGTTTCTCATAAACATCGTCTTCGTTAGGTTCAGCTGTAGACCAACCTTACCACAGGCGCAGTCGAAATCAGCCAGCATTCGCTCCGCTTGCTCGATGTTCGGCGTTATAAGAACGATGTCGTCAGCAAAACGAAGGTGGTGTAGTTGCCGGCCGTCGACCTTCACTCCCATGTCTTCCCATTCCAGTTGACGCATGACGTTCTCGAGAGCGGCGCTGAAGAGTTTGGGCGAGATGGTGTCGCCCTGTCGAACCCCTCTCTTGACGTCGATGATGACCTCCTTGTAGAATGGTGAGATTCTGGTCGTAAAGTTGCTGTAGAGCTCACGAAGAATCTTGATGTACTGAGTAGGGACGCCCTGGTTGCCCAAGGCTTCGATGACCGCTTCTGTCTCCACAGAGTCGAAGGCCTTCTTCAAGTCGATGAACGTGAGACAAAGCGGCATCTTGTACTCTCGTGAAACTTCAATGAGTCTTGTAACCGTGTGGATATGGTCGATCGTGCTGAACCCTCTTCGAAACCCTGCTTGCTCGCATGGCTGTCCTTCATCTAGTATTCTGCCGATCCTGTTAAGGATGACTCGAGTGAATAGCTTGTAGATTACAGACAGCAGGCAGATTGGGCGATAGTTGCCAATGTCGTCCAGGTCTCCCTTCTTGTACAGCAACACGGTCCTGCTGGTTTTCCACGGAGTGGGTACCTTGCATTCCGACAGGTAGCGCGTGAAGAGTCGAGCCAGAGTTTTGATGATAACTGGCGGCGCATTCTTCAGATGTTCCGGTTTGACCCTGTCGAGACCGGGTGCTGTACGATTCTTCACCGACTTGATGGCGTGTCGGACTTCGGAAGAGAGAACTGAGGGGACGACGTATCCATCCTGTTGCAGTTGATAAGTGGGCAGATGGACATGGCTATCGAAGAGATCCGAGTAGAAGTCGTGGATGACTTTCTCCATTGCCCTTCGGGATGCAGTGAACTGTTCCATCCGGACGTCGGAGGCAGGTCATCTTGGTCTTGTAGCTGGCAAAGCTTCGGCGGGCATTGCGGATGCTCCTCCCAGCCTCTGCTGCTTCAGCTAATACTGCTGCTCTTCGCTCCTTGAGATCTTCCTTTATCGCCTCTCTGCATAGCTTCGCAAGCTCGGACGTGAGTCGGTGATTGCCTGCAGCTCGTGCGGCTCCACGCTGGCGTATCAGTTCGAGAGTTTCCGGAGACAGACGTCCCTTGGTGACTTTCAAACTCTCTGCCTTCTTGCCACAATCGTGAAGATGTTCAACGAGCCGATAGTACTCCTCGTCGATGTTTTCGATGAACGGAATCCTCCCACCCCGCCCCCCCCCCCCCCCCCCCCCCCCCCCCCCCCGAAGATTACCTCCCCCATAAGCTGACGAGGGAAGCGAAGTGGTCCCAGTTGATGACTGTCCTGGGGCTTCGCTTCCTGAACTTTGAGGCTCTCTCAACACGCATCGAAAAGTGGAACTTTGCGCGGAGGAGACGATGGTCCGATCCCGTGTAGAACTTCGGAACAACAGCGACGTCGGTCAGGCAAAACCTTCGATTGAAGATGATGTGGTCTATCTCGTTATGGAACTGTCCATCAGGTGACTCCCAAGTCCAACGAAGGTGAGGGGGCTTTTGGAACTGTGAGTTACCATGGATGGTGTTGGTCGACATGATAAACTCCGACAGTCTCTCACCCTGCTCATTCCATTCCATTCCGTGAGTACCGATGTGAAGTTCTTCAGCCGTTCTTCTTGGGCCAATCTTAGCGTTGAAGTCGCCGACGATGACCTTGAAGAAGGTATGATCTTCCCTGTAGAACTTCTCCAATTCCATATAGAATGCTTCGTGTTCTTCTTCGTCGTAGCTGGATGTTGGTGCGTAGGCGACGAAGATTGTCAAAGCAGGAGTTGAACCACATCTTCTCAATCTCAAACGTCCGATTCGGGTCGTAAGGCTTTCGTACGAATCGATGTTTATGGCCAAGTGCGTGTTGACGAGGACACCCACACCGCCAACGCCTCTGCTGTCGCATGTTCCAAGGAACAGTTCTTCTCCAGTATCGAAAACGGCGCGTGTAGCGGGCGGTGCCTTCTCGTCTCGGTCAGTCCGATGACGTCGTACTTGATCTTCCTGGCCTGCATCATCAGATCTTCGATGTGAGCTTCGGATGCAAGCGTTCGTGCGTTGAAAGTACAGATCGCCATCTTAGTCCTTCTTCGTTTAGGCAGCCTATCCGGGCCCTGAGATTCTAGCAGCCTCTCCCGAGCGGTCCTACCCAACGCTGCCGTATTGGGGGCTCCCTCAGGTTCAGGGGAATGAGGCCCATCCATATTGCTGTTTTCGGCATATTGAAGGCACACGAGTAGCTTGCCAGGCTCTGTCGTGTGGGCTAGGATAGACCTCCAGGTAGTTAGCCACGCTATCCTGGAGCGGAACAAGGGGCTTATTTCTTGGAGGCGGCCCCGAATCGCCTCCCATGTACTTCCCAGTCACTTGAATGCAAGCTTTTGGCTGTGCCGACATGCAGGATACCAACCGCACACACAGAGCGCACCACACACGCAAGCATGCATGGATGCGCCTGAGTGGAGACAGCTGGTATGAATCAACACAGCACTACAGAAACAGGGAGTCCATCCCCTGAATCCACCTGCGTCTCAGGGCAAGTACATGGTGGCTTTTGGTCCGCGATTTACCCCCTATCCGCCACCTGGGGTCGCGCCACGTAGCCTCGCCACCAACCGGCTCGAGATCTTTCAGTGAGAGAGGACCCTCAGTGAAAGAGATCCCGTGAGCACCAACGTGAGAGGGTATAATGCCTCGCTGACAAGTGACCCACCACCACAGCCGACTTTGGACGACTATCCAAAAATATACGCAGCGCTTCGCGCGCAGGGCAAGGGAGGTTAGCTCCAGGGTGCCGCTAAACCACTTGATCGATTAACTGCTATACTTCTCCTATATACCAGCACGGACGCTCGTCGCCGTGCAGTGCACGGGAAAACGACAAGAGGGCGCGTCGAACTCGAATCGATCACACGTGGCATTTCGCGCCAATCAGTCAATGGGCCGTATGCTATGCTTTCGGGGAAGGGGAAGAGTTCTGCTTCGGGGAAAATCCCCGAAGCAGACGTCCCCGAAGCAGGGCGTATGCTATGCTCCCGAAATTCATTCGGGGAGAGAAGACGCAGAGCTTATAGAGCGCGAAATTCGAATGACCTTTAAAGCCACGCATACAATTGCGTTTAACAAGTGAATACCTGTTAGCTGCGTTCAGTTTTATTATTCGATCGAGACACAATAAGGGATACTATGTGAGGATAAATCCATATTATTTATGAATACAAATTTGTACAGACGGGAGCTCGAGGGTGGGTACTTGTGCAAGCGGGGAAATGAATGAGCACGGAAATGAGAATATTGTCATGGTTCCGAATACTTTAGGTGCACTGCGCCGACCCTTCTTTATACTATGTTCTACTCACAATATGACTGATCGTTTTTTTTTCTGAAAGGTTATTTCTTCTTTAAATCCATTTCAGTGCTTTATTCTATCGTTTGATAATACCAAGAACGTGTTTTTCCCGATTATGAACTGCAATTTTATCAATTTCCCTACCGCTCGCTTTGTGACCCTAATTTCTAGTACGCCCATGAACGTAAGGATCAGAAGAGGAGCTGTATAACTGTAATACTCAATTGACAGCAGATATTCCAACAACACAGTACTCTACTTACAAAATCAGTAAATAAATGCAATCTCTATCCTATCTAAACATGATGCGTAGTGAACAGGTGCGCATGAATTTGTATATTGCACAAGACGCATGCACCTTTTTTTCAGCGCAGGATCCTAGTTTGTTGGAGTGGAACATGGTTCTTGATTTTTACAGAATTTTCCCTCTATCCATAGCGCTGAACCAGTATTAGCAGCTGTTATCACAGCCATGGACATATGATCCATTGCATCTTGCGCAGACACTACTGCTGGTAAAGCTCGACCCACCAACGACGCCACCGATGCTTTGCAGCATAATCCTCTTTACGCTTCAATGAAGCGCAGCTTCAGGATAATATGTAATTCCCATAAGAAAATAATGTGCTCCAGCGAAAATAGTGCGCGCCGCGGCGACTACTCTAGCCTTCGGGGATGCTTCCCCCAACGATAATGGTAGGGGGACGCGTCCCCGAAGCTCGGTGGGCGTGGCCTCTCCCCGAATGAGCTTCGGGGACGGATAGCATACGACTTAGGGGACGCATCCCCTTCCCCGAAAGCATCGCAACCCGGCCGAATGTGATTGTACGTAGTTGCGGTCACATCCAACCGGCACTTCTGTAAATCTCTCTCATTGCTGCTATTTCGTGATGATTTCCCTCCCTACCAACCTCGGCTTGTATGCCGCGAATAGGCCGGCGCAACAACTCGGTAAAATATACTAGTTTTGCTTCGCATATCGCGCGCTCAGCATCAAAGCTTAGGCCCACATTATAGAGATCTGGAGGTAGCGCTAATAAAGGAATGAGTCAAGTGACCATGAAAAAACTACTCACTATTAAAAAACTCCATTCGCTCAGTTACTCTCAAAACAAAGATAATGCAATAATTAGGCCTTATTATAACATATTGAGTGAGACTATGCTGATTCATTCATTTACATTTCACCATTTCTTAAAAACCGTCTATTGGCGAGAGCCATTAGCAGCTTCAATGAAGTGCCGGATTTATCTATTTAATATAGTAAAATTTCAGTAAAAACCATTTCCTTGGTCCACATATTGACACTCATCATTTGCTGAAAGACTCGTTCATTTATGCAGTTCTAATTCTATACAAGTTAGCTGATTATAGGTAGGCGAGGGGAAAGCCAGTTTGAGTCTGGCCGTGTACCGCTACGAGCGCGCACTGTGATACGAAGCTGACATTGCGAGTAGATACTTTTAGCGTTGTCATCGCATTAGTGAGTACGCTTCGTTAAATGACATATCTGAGTGCGGTGTGGCCATAGAACAGGCAATGTATATCACGCTCTAAGTTAGATTAAAAGGCTTGACAATTTAACAGATGGCAGTTAAGCGTAATAAGTGATTGAATTAAACAACCTAATGCCTCGAGCTCAATTCGAGGCTCTTTAGCGCTCGCAAATATCACACCAGCAGGAGATGGCCGCTAGATGTAACCAAGTCGATATTTATATTCGAAGCACCTCCACCCATTGCAATATAACCGTCAGACACAAACAAATCTAGGTGTAGCGGTTTGTATAGAGAGTGGGTAATGCACCGCATATTATCATTACAACGCTTATGAAATGACACTGAAATGAAAGGCATTATCTACAATCTGCTCTCTATTTTCTATTTCAAGGGCTCTCTACGTTCGTACGCATGTCGATACTATCAGTCCTCATCAGTCGTTATCACGTTTTGACCCCCACTCACAACCAGAGGTTGCAGATCACCAGCCCCGCTGATTATCATCGCGTGCAACCAATACAGCTCTTTGCACATGCTGGGTCGAACGCACTCCACATGCAATTTCGCGTGACATTTCCGTCGTATTCAGAGACAGCCTCTCTCTTGCTCTCTATGAGGAAGATGCGTCTCATATACGACTTCGAAGACCGACGCACCCAATATATTATTCCGCCGTGCCCACCCGCCCTACCGACGCATACCCCTCATATCAAAAATTTAGCAATCCCTACGTGACGCCGTTGCCTGTGATATGGTCGTGTCACAAAGCCAGCATCTACGACACACGACACAAAACGAGGCCTAAACAAGTCAAGACATAGCGTGTTAACAATAGTTCACGTGAGGCGACTTTATGAGATGCTGCATCATGTCACTTCATTTGGCCACAACTCTAGCGAAAGTCCAAATCTTGAACTCCCGCTCTCTCCTATGTAAGTTTTTATTGAACAGGCACAAGAATTATTAAAATTCAATCTGTGGGGGGACTCTGTCGAGAAAATGTCTTTGGCGCGAGCGCGCGTTTCTAGCATCATTATACAAAACTCGCTGGTTAATATATTATAATATGGACAAGGTAATTCTGAATGGTCTGATCTCGAAGCGCCTGATATTTTTTTGCCGTGTTTGTTCGGTGCGCTTGGATGTTTTCTGTTACAGAACGTATACTGCGCGTGCAACAGTATGCATATTTTATATCACATGATTAAATATTCACATTGTCTCATTCAATTATGAGCGCACGCAGCCCTCGCCGTCACTGAACGGCGGATGAATTTCTTGTTATCATGCCAACGACTCAATTCTATTGTTTCGTATGAGGGGTCGGTGAGTGTGCGGCAGCTAGATTAAGATGTCTGTAAAATCCAGCAATACGTAAAATTCCAACGACCTTACATTTCAAGTATCATTCATATTTCAAGAACACTTGCCGAAAATCTTTATGGGGGAAGCGTCTCAACGTAGCAAACAAGCCTCTGGAAGATATATAAATGATATGGCATGTCAGTCGAGTGATTCCTACTCCGTGCAATTAACATTGTTAAAGATACCAACAATGCGTTCCTTAGTCCGGTATAGCCTGTGGTTAAAACTCCTGAAGGCTATGCATCCGTCATACTAATTAAAAACACACAACAATCAACACGCGAAGGCCGCTTTATTGTCATGTTTTTAGTATTAGTGAGTAACTTGCAATATTTTTGGATTAGCTGGGCAGGCGGTCTAAACAAGGGTGTTGTTGGAGATGTCTGTGGCTGCGAATTGAGTATTAAGTGCAGTATCAGCTTCTTCTGATGCCTTTACGTTATGGCAGTACTAGAAATTAGCGTCACAGAAGGACGGTTACAAAGAAGGCGATGCAAGGTGCATATCAAAAATCAATAGCAGTCACGTTGTTGTATGCCATGACCACTAGTTTATGTCGAAACTTGTAATACATGAATTTCATTAACAGTCCCCAGCTCATATATATTCGATGTGAATATAGAGCGCGCTTTCGAGAATACACTGATGTGCAAGGATCAATTGTGATCGAGAATACGACTAAATTGAAACGTTTTATAATGCCACAATTGCACAGAATAAGACGTGTGAAGGTACGTGTGCATCTCCTTTCCATATTCCCGTTTTCATCTCACCCTGCTTGTTTTTCACTCGACCAAAAACTATGTGTCACTACAAATTCGCAATTGTGTAATTGCCCCAATCAAGAGCGTATGAGCGAGTAGGCTATCTATCCCGTCTTGTGAGTGTAAATCAGTGCCGTGTATACCTTATAACGTAACACCGTATAATATATTGCCCATCGTGAATTTCATTGTTATAGCTACGAGCGGCGCAACAGCAACAGTCTCCCTATCCGTCACTGGTCCGCGTGTGCAATGATGTTGACGCAGTGGACTCTATATCATCAGTCACTAGAGGACACGAGAGTACCATCATGTCACACTTGTTTCAGGGGCTTCGTGATAGAAAGTCGACGCATCGAGAAGCGCGTGAGTCGTTCGCAGCTGAATTCGTCTCGTTTGACGATCACCCGAGGGATTCCATGTGTCGCGACGAGCTCCTCGGTCCAACGGTCATAGCCACAAAAGCAATGAACTAGTCCGGCCCACCTTATCTTCGATTCCTTGGCGAAAACGGCAGCGTCCCTGATCTTCGATCGTTGGCGTAGTTCCGAACTCCGGATTCCCCTCTGCACTTGCGTGTATAGGGTTACTCCTAGCATCGTCCTCTCGACAGCGCGTTGGATAACGCTGACCGCATGCTCGTCCTGCCTGCGCAGAGTCCAAGTCTCTGAGGCGTAGGTTAGGGCAGGAAGGACAGCGGAATCGAAGAGGTGGGCACGGAGCCGGATGTTCTTCGTCTTCTTCACTACTCCCTCGATGTTTCTTATACGCTCCCCAAGCCGCTCGTTTCCTCCTGCTCAGCTCTGGAGCTAGATCGTTCATCATATTGATTTCCCGACCTAGGTACACGTAGCTGGAGCATTCGGTGATGTTCGTTCCGTTGAGCGTGAATGGGGCATCAGAAACCAATCCGTTTCTCATAAACATCGTCTTCGTTAGGTTCAGCTGTAGACCAACCTTACCACAGGCGCAGTCGAAATCAGCCAGCATTCGCTCCGCTTGCTCGATGTTCGGCGTTATAAGAACGATGTCGTCAGCAAAACGAAGGTGGTGTAGTTGCCGGCCGTCGACCTTCACTCCCATGTCTTCCCATTCCAGTTGACGCATGACGTTCTCGAGAGCGGCGCTGAAGAGTTTGGGCGAGATGGTGTCGCCCTGTCGGACCCCTCTCTTGACGTCGATGATGACCTCCTTGTAGAATGGTGAGATTCTGGTCGTAAAGTTGCTGTAGAGCTCACGAAGAATCTTGATGTACTGAGTAGGGACGCCCTGGTTGCCCAAGGCTTCGATGACCGCTTCTGTCTCCACAGAGTCGAAGGCCTTCTTCAAGTCGATGAACGTGAGACAAAGCGGCATCTTGTACTCCCGTGAAACTTCAATGAGTCTCGTAACCGTGTGGATATGGTCGATCGTGCTGAACCCTCTTCGGAACCCTGCTTGCTCGCATGGCTGTCCTTCATCTAGTATTCTGCCGATCCTGTTAAGGATGACTCGAGTGAATAGCTTGTAGATTACAGACAGCAGGCAGATTGGGCGATAGTTGCCAATGTCGTCCAAGTCTCCCTTCTTGTACAGCAACACGGTCCTGCTGGTTTTCCACGGAGTGGGTACCTTGCATTCCGACAGGGTGAAAATTTGTATTCATAAATAATATGGATTTATCCTCACATAGTATCCCTTATTGTGTCTCGATCGAATAATAAAACTGAACGCAGCTAACAGGTATTCACTTGTTAAACGCAATTGTATGCGTGGCTTTAAGGTCATTCGAATTTCGCGCTCTATAAGCTCTGCGTCTTCTCTCCCCGAATGAATTTCGGGAGCATAGCATACGCCCTGCTTCGGGGACGTCTGCTTCGGGGATTTTCCCCGAAGCAGAACTCTTCCCCTTGGTCATTCCGACACACGGATAGCACGCCGTGAAAGAGTCGAGGGCAGAGTTCTGATGCTAACTGGCACGTGTGCGTTCCTTCAGATGCTATCCGGTTTGAGACTCCTCGTGCGAGGAGCCCTGGAGCTGCGCATGTATCTGGCGACATTCGAATGCCGACCGCTACGTGATCGATAACGCGAGTTGACGGGGGGGGGCGCCCCTCTCTGATTGTGGTCGAGATGTGCGATCCGTGTTCAGACCTGCGAACGGAAAGCAAACCGGAAAAAAACGAACCGGTGTACGGTAGCAGATGAGATATCCATCGTAGCCCAACTCAGTGTCGTTGAATAAGTAGGCAGATGGACATGGCTATCGAAGTATTATACAATAGAAGTCGTTGGATGACTTTCTCCATTGCCCTTCGAGGAACAACGTCCTGTTTCTCGCAGTCTGGATTTTTGTTGTGTCAAGCCTGGCAAGCTCTTTAGTAGCCTGGCATAGTCGCTGGCATCTGCGGATGCTGCCTCCAGCCTCTGCTGGTCTTCACTAATACTGCTGCTCTCTTCGCGGATCTCTTGAAAAACATTCTTCCTCTTATCGCCTTTTGCCCTGCCGCGCGTAAAAGCGCTGCGGTCCACATCATTTTGTGGTGCAAGTTAGGCCCCAATATAGCGCGGCCCAAACGGTGCTGGTCGGAGGCTCCACTTTGTCACGAGGCGATTAACCCGCTCACTTGGTGGTCCACGATCTCTTCACTGAGGGTCCTCTCTACTGACTCTCGACCGGGTTGGTGGCGAGCTAGTTGGCGCCGAACCTCGGTGCATCGCCCTAGCAAGTGGCCTGCATTAGGGGTGCGGCTCCACGCGGCGTATGAGTTCGAGAGTTTTACGGACAGATCAGACGTCCCTTGTGACATTTTCCGAGAACTCACTCTGGCCAAATTAATCCTCGCCATGCATATCGTGAAAAGCTCCACTGTTTTTGAAGACCGAGCACCGGCGTGTAGTGATGTTCCACTCTCGATATCGTATTTTCGATGACGGGAAATCTCCGTATACAAGCTGACGACGGCAATCGAAGTGTCGCTCAGCTTGATGTACCTGTCCTGGACTTCGCTGCTGAACTCTTTTTGCGTGCTCTCTTCAACAAGTATCCACTGCTCCAAATCAGCATCGAAAGCCAGCCCTTACGCATGCTTGCGTGTGTGGTGCGCTCTGTGTGTGCGGTTGGTATCCTGCATGTCGGCACAGCCAAAAGCTTGCATTCAAGTGACTGGGAAGTACATGGGAGGCGATTCGGGGCCGCCTCCAAGAAATAAGCCCCTTGTTCCGCTCCAGGATAGCGTGGCTAACTACCTGGAGGTCTATCCTAGCCCGCACGACAGAGCCTGGCAAGCTACTCGTGTGCCTTCAATATGCCGAAAACAGCAATATGGATGGGCCTCATTCCCCTGAACCTGAGGGAGCCCCCAATACGGCAGCGTTGGGTAGGACCGCTCGGGAGAGGCTGCTAGAATCTCAGGGCCCGGATAGGCTGCCTAAACGAAGAAGGACTAAGATGGCGATCTGTACTTTCAACGCACGAACGCTTGCATCCGAAGCTCACATCGAAGATCTGATGATGCAGGCCAGGAAGATCAAGTACGACGTCATCGGACTGACCGAGACGAGAAGGCACCGCCCGCTACACGCCGTTTTCGATACTGGAGAAGAACTGTTCCTTGGAACATGCGACAGCAGAGGCGTTGGTGGTGTGGGTGTCCTCGTCAACACGCACTTGGCCATAAACATCGATTCGTACGAAAGCCTTACGACCCGAATCGGACGTTTGAGATTGAGAAGATGTGGTTCAACTCCTGCTTTGACAATCTTCGTCGCCTACGCACCAACATCCAGCTACGACGAAGAAGAACACGAAGCATTCTATATGGAATTGGAGAAGTTCTACAGGAAGATCATACCTTCTTCAAGGTCATCGTCAGCGACTTCAACGTTAAGATGGGCCCAAGAAGAACGGCTGAAGAACTCTACATCGGTACTCACGGAATGGATTGGAAAGAGCAGG
>MU873155.1:0-14360 GCA_036418205.1 Ostertagia ostertagi | reverse complement strand
TATGGCACGAGGTAGGGTCTTCTTTGTAACTCGCACTGACAGCATCTTCATCTGACAAAAGAACAGTGCGTCACCACACAGCGTGCCGCAGCACCCGTTCTTCGAAGGCCAGCGTCAGACTTTGCGAGCGGCCGGATTCACAAAGTCTGACACTGGCCGAAGACCTATCCTAAGGTCGCGTTCACAGTTCACGATTACGAGACTTAGGATAATGCGATAGACAACACAGATTGCGCTGACAAGATTGGATACGTATCGATTGAAATCGCTGGAGAGTAGTAGATTGGGCGACTTCAAGCGAATAGATCAATACATATCTAATCTTGTCAGCGCACTATCCTAATCTACTACTATCCTAATCTCCCAGTCGCGTAACTATCCTACTATCATACGCGCCTAAAGTACGCTAAAACGTAGCAGAGGCGCGTGGTGGTGCAGGCGTACGCGCGGTCCACACACGAAGGCTCCATCGAGCCCAAATCATCTGGCAACAGCCCATAGGGTATCAATGTGTATTCAAACGCCGAACTTTTTCGCGACATTCCCACACCATTACGACCACAAAAGGAATTCGGCAATCTATTTGCAAGTGTCAACTTGACTTTTCTCGAATAGAGGACCCTGGAAGTCTCAACTGCGTTTCAGCGAATGAAAGGATCAACGCTCTTCAGAAAGTTTAGAAGGGAGCGCGCGGCAATTTCTTAAGAGAAGTTAGCCATGCGTAGAGAACTTAGCCTAAATAAGCCTATTACGATTACGTACAGCACTCGATCCTTACACTCTTCATATAAACCTCAGTTCTTCTTAGGCACATCTGGAGCATGTCAAAGTGCAGCGCATGTTCATATACTCCATATCTCGAAGTCAGATTAGGCGTGTCTAATCTAACTTCGAGATATGGAGTGGCAGACGTCGCAATCGATGGAAGTTGCGCGGGTAAGCTAAGCGCGCCTCTAGCATGCTTCGCTGATATCCAACGGAGTATGTTAGAAACAGCCTCAATCCACACTGTTTTTATCAAGTGCGATAACGGCCACGTCAAATCCACAGCCACACCTAATCTGACTTCGAGAATCGACTGTACAGTCGAGATCCGTAAGTTGGGGTAGGCGTGTCACCGGAAGTGACGTGGACTTGATAGAAGTTGCGTAGATAAGTCGTTGCCAGCATGCTTTGCTGATATCTCGCGATGTATATTGGAAGCCCTTATCCACATAGATTCTATCAAGTACACGTCACTTCCGGTGACACGCCTACCCCAACTTACGGATCTCGAGTATATTAAGAATGAATATGATTGTGATGCGCAGAAAAACCAATCCCCGTTCTGCAAGCAATGACCGGTCGTAATAATACCATGGTACCACTCTCAAGCAATCAATACCCATACATACTCTTTTGTGAACTGAACAGCCTTCACAAGTCGTACTTAAAATTTATTTTTAACCGTATGTCTTCAAGAGAAAACATTCGCAGTTGCTGTTGATTTTTCGTTTTTCGAAGAAAAGATGCTTCACGTGACTATTTCCCTTGTAGGCTTTCACGGCTTCGTCGCTTTGGTAGTCCTTCTAAAGATTTGGATTTGTTACCAGATCTGGTCTTCTCACATGATGGAGTTCTGCATCGACGTGGTTCGACGATTTTATTCCTCTCATGTGTATCTGTCCCCGATTTCACCTTCTCAGCACTGGTAGCCGGAGACGCTCTAATCTTTTCGGCACTGGTAGCTGGAGACGCTCTAATCTTCTCAGCACTGGAAGCCTGGGGACGATCTGACCTTTTTGCCAGCTTGAGCTCTACCATCATGTGGTAATGGTGAATCCATTTTTTCGCCGCTAAGTTTTCGTCCTTGATGATCGGGTGGATTGTGACTTGGCGTCGGCTTCCGACGAAGTGACGCTTTCTCGTGCTCCCTGCTCGAAGCTGGTTCTGAACTATCGGACTTTGCTTTTCCTTCTTTGGAAGCGTCTTGAAGTACACCCTCGCATATTTTCACCGCTACCTCTGCGACTATGGGGTGGATCCGCTTTTTCACCGCTAGATTTTGCTGCGAGCGGGGTGACTGCCCCCGTGTCGGCACTGAATTTGACGCCCTCGGACCGGCTTATGCAAAATTGTAAGGTTGCCGTCATTTTCGGCGAAGCGACCTTCTCTCGGTGCTCCTCGTTGCGGCAGCTGATTCATGGCCCGGGATTTCGCCATCGTTTGTGAGGCCCACCACCAGGATGACGGTCTCGACTTATTCACCTGGTGCTGCGACTATGGTGAATCCGCTTTTTTCAGCGCTGGATGGGCGCCAGATTTGTGCACTCGACTGTTGGTCGCTGCTAACTTACGCCCATGACGCCTTGGCGAAGTGTAAGTTGGTGTCCCTTTCCGACGAATTTGCACTCTGTCTTGATCATCGTTTGGAGCTGGTTCTGTAGTCTCGGCCGCCTTGTGATGATTTCTGTGCATCGTAGCTTGGCGTCACAATGCGTCGAAGGTGAGCTTGCTCACCCGGAGTTGACTGAAATACTAAGTAACTGATTGAGAAACTATCAGTACTAAGAAGTGAAAACAAGCAGTGTCTTTACCGGCGACAATGAAGTTCCCGCAGACATCGCTTCGAAGTGACCTTCTTGTGTCGAATTCGAGTATGAAGTAATGCACACCATACCACAGAATGTGCAATTTATTGACATGTGATGATAATGAGTAATCATCCGTCGACTGCTATCACTTTGTTCGACCTATCATTTCTCACTTTCACAAATGCCCTTCATAGACGGTGAAGGCTTGGCCAATATGAAGTTCTCGTTAATACAGCGTTTCCCAATAAATATGTGCACTACTTTTCATGAATGTACCACCCGGCCCACCTGTCGTCCCGTTGATCATCGATTGCTCGAGCGGGCGCCAGCAACGTCTCCATTCGTCCCTGTCGCGTGCAAGAGTTGTCCAGTGGACCCTCCTCGCTCGAGGGACACGATGTCCTTCATTCCTTTCGTTCAGAGCTTTCGTGAAGAAGTCTGACCATCGGGCCGGCGGTCGTCCAGGTGTTCGTTTGACGTCCCGAGGGATCCAGTCGGTAACCGCTCTGGTCCAACGGTCATCGCAAAATCGCATGACGTGTCCGGCCCACCTTATCTTCGATTCCTTGGCGAAAACGGCAGCGTCCCTGATCTTCGATCGTTGGCGTAGTTCGAACTCCGGATTCCCCTCTGCACTTGCGTGTATAGGGTTACTTCGTCCTCTCGACAGCGCGTTGGATAACGCTGACCGCATGCTCGTCCTGCCTGCGCAGAGTCCAAGTCTCTGAGGCGTAGGTTAGGGCAGGAAGGACAGCGGAATCGAAGAGGTGGGCACGGAGCCGGATGTTCTTCGTCTTCTTCGTATATGTAACTTCGTCATAATGTATGCTATACGAAGTTATTGACAAAGAAATTTAGCAAAACCATTTACTATTGAAAAGCGAATTGATATTATATGGATTTCGCTATGTTTCCCCTGTTGTTGTGAGTATGGCTCCAAATTGCTTCAAACGCAACTCTACTGTGGCCCGCAGGGCATCCTGGGGTGTTTTCTTCGAAACTTCGCAGAGCAAAGGCTACGGCTCATCCACGTGGATGCAGTGTTTAGTGCAGGCTCGTCCCCTACATAGGATATAGTTCAGCAAGCTGAAATCGGAGCAGATAGAAACAGGCATTCAGTTTTCAAAGGATGTTGATAATCGAGAGACGTGTTCTTATACAGCGCTTACTCCAAACAATTATTGCCTCTTTATGCAGAGGAGGTGGGTCCTTCTGAGAATTGAGTAGCCTGAATGTATCACCCGTCCTCGAGTGGTGATACCTCAAGTAAGAGAGGTGCACGAAATGTCTCTTGGCTGCATGTGAGTCTGGTGATCCAAGTTGTATATCCCTTTGTAACGAGCTAGTGAGCTCGAGTGAGCAGACGTTCGGTAGTTGAGAACCAAGTCCAGACCATTATAAGGTTCGACTGCTGCTGGTGGCGGATATTCCTTTCACTCTCACTTGACTACCTCAAGACCTCATGCGGGCATCCGTTTGAAATTGTAGCTCTGCTCCATGTGAGGAATCGTGCCTCGAATGAAAACGGTAGCACTGATAGGGACATTTTCCGGCCTCGACATCAATAGTCTAAAGCGTTGTTTGTTTAATGTTTTACTGAATGTGTCAGACAGGGTCAAGCGAGGCGTTGAGGAAAATTTGGAAATACGACCCCCCCCCACCACCCTCCGCCGGAGGCCGAAGTCCATGAAACAACCCTCTTCAAAAGCCGAACTATGAAAAGGTTGAAAAGCTTGTTTGATTCTCCCCCAAAAGTGCTCATAAATGCCCTGCTACCCCACCGCCCACAAAAAAATTCGTTTAAGAATTAAAAAAGTGAAAAAGTCAAAGAATAATCATTATTGATGAGTCCTACCAAACGAGCAAACGAGAAACAGACCAGAAAACGACAAACTAGCCACTAAAAATGGCATACCTATGACAACATCTTCTTATTTATTTCCTCCACAAGACTTACCAAATTCTAGTACTACACAGATTGTGGTTCTCAATTTGCACGTAGCCCTTCAGTTGAAAGAAGCTTTTTAACCGCCTTCGCCAGCTGTGTGTTGACTGGACTTTGGCGTTGACCGTGGAGCAGCTTATTTACTATTGAAATTTGAACAAATATTCAAATGATTATAACTTTCTTCAAATATGACGAATTTTCAATCTGAAAGCAGATTTGGAAGTTTTGTGAAGAGCTTCTTCTAATCAGTACTGAAATTACAGGAAGTTATAAGAAATAACAAATTTAGATCAAATAACGAGGGAAAATTCGAGACGAGCACGAGTTTTTACACTTTCCGGAGCAATAACTTGCTTCATTTCCGTCAAATTCAAAAAGTTGATACGTCATACAAAACTAGAAGATTTTCTCTATCAAACGGTCGCTAAAGCAGCTTCATACGTCCAGTATTCAAAAAATGGCCACGTTGAGGATTTTTGCAAAATTAACGAGGAAAATTTGTGATGAGTGCGAGTTTTGGTGGATTACCAAAGGAAGACTGTACTAAGGACGTGCAACAAGGATTTATTACTACGTTTAGCACAAGTATCGACCACAATAATACATTCACGGGGGTTATATACACAATATGTGGGCGGTCCTCAGATATCGTACCGTCGCTGGACCGTAGGGGGCCAGCGGTGGTACTCAAGTTTGGGGAATGAAAGAGCGGACCGCGCCGACGGCAGAACCTACTTGATTGCACACTTATGATACCGCCGGGTCATGCCTGCGGTATCATCTCAAGAGATACTCATATCAAGTTATGCCTATGGTTAATAAGTTGAACTAGCATGTTATCAATCATTTCTATGAATCCTAGTTCTATTAGGAGTTATAGGTTGTGTATCCACAACACTGGGGCGGGGCGAAATGAAGCGGTAGCTGCAAAAGCTGTAATAAAATCTAACAAAATAAGTGACTATTTCAGCACACCCTGAATTGAATGGTGAGATAGATTTCTGTTCTGATATGACGACGATTGTTCGTCCACAACATGGGGCAAGGGAAAATAAGCGGTAATTAGAAGTACAATAAAAGAGCTATGTTACTTGAATCTAAAACAATTAAACACAATAATCATGATGAAAATGGTTCCAATGATTGGAGTTGTTCCTCAGATGCTGCTCGGAGTGTGTAGACGTGGTAGGATGTCCATTAATTCTTGGCTTGCTGCGCTGACTTCTGTTGTCGCAGTCGAAATATTCTTTCCCGAAGTTGTGGCTGTAGTTATTCTCGTCCCTTCCGGTGCGATAAGGCAGCAGTAGCAGAGCACGTGCGGAAGACTTTGACGAGCTGTCGAGCTTCATACAGTCCTGCTTCCTGCTATCGCTCGTTTGTGTTGCTTGCTGCCGGTGTTTCCTTCTAGACGTTCGTCTAGGCATGTGTTTACGGCGTGGATCTACCTTACGCGTAATGTTTCGTTCCTGTCCTTCAGTTGCGGTAGAGATTGGCACAACGTTGAAATGTGTGCTGCGCACAAAATCGTCTTTGATTTTGGCAGAGGTAACCTTGCTCGATCCGGAGATCGTGTATCCGAATATAGTGGGGGTTAAAATGAGTCCTGATGGAAGGATCATTGCTGGTGTGTCACAGCATAAGACTTGATTGAGAAGATCCTGTCCTATTATAAGATCAGGTGTAATCTCGGACGATTCAAGGCTGCATTGAGCAATTGAGAAGTTTCTTTCATTGATGAAGCGTTTGTCGGAATGAGATAGTTGTGCTGTCCATGTGGGTGCTGTTAGCTTAGGTTTGGAGTGAACCACCTGCCGTATCAACTTTCTAGAGCTGTGCAGGCTTTCAGAGTTATACTAACTTCTTGAGCACGTCGAAAGGTCTCCTGAAGCTCACCCATGCCTATGGTGGTGAACTTTGTAGAGCTTCGGGTGGGAAGTTGCAGTTGATTTTGATCTTCGCCGCTTTTAGAAAGCTTTTCTGAGCTCCCTGAATCAAGGAGAACATTGATTGGTTGGTATTCCATTTCGGCTTCATTGAAGATTAGCAACGACGCTGTTTGTAGTACGCACTGAGTGGTTGTCGGTTGTTTCGACTGCGAAGTCATGCCTTCAATGAGAGCAGCGTGTAATGCTTGCACTCTATCCGCTTGCCTTGCCTGGTTGTTGTTTCTTTGTTCTAGCTGCCGATAGCGGTTGGTTGGTGGTGAGAATGGAGCTCTAGCAGTTTCATGCTGAGCAGAACTTTGTGGTGGGTCTTGTCGCCGATTGGACAAGCTCATTGGCTCCAGACCAAATCTCGATGTTATGCAGAGCGAAGAATGGTGATCCTCCGTGCATTTCGGGCATGGTCCCATTGCTGTGCATGATCTCGACCCATGAGTTTTATCGAAACATTTCCAGCACATTCCCTGGCGCTTGGCTTCCATTCGGCGAGCCTCAGGTGTAGGGAACCTGGCGCACTGATGTGGTGAGTGCGCTTCTCCACACAGACATGCATGCCTCATTCGATGACTTGGGGACTGCTTGCTTTGGTGGCGTCCGTTATCATGTCCTCTGGCGTTGTTCTGCATGGCTTGCGTGGTTTGAGTACCGAACAACGTCTTTGTTGTTAGCTCGGTAGTTTCTTGAAGAGTTATAATTTCATCAACGGCGTCAAGAATATTCTTCACTTCGAATCCTGTGCCACCTTCGTTTTCTTTCTTGATTACTTGGCTACAGATATTCTCTGTGAATTTTGAGAGAATAAGGCGTCGCCATACTCTGTCTGCGTTCATTGGCATTCCAGTTTGCTCCAGGTGCACGATTCGAGAAGATATGGCATTGAGTGTATCGCGGCAACTTCTCGAGTTTTCTTGTGCCCTAGGCAGATGCTCAATCTCGTTTATTAAGATGTCCGCTATGCCTGATGATCTATCGAACTGTTTCTTAAGTATATTCAGAGCGACGCTGTATTTGTCACCAATGACTGGAATGCTGTTGATTGAAGCAGCTGCCTTTCCTTTTAGTGCTTGTTTCAGAAAAAGGAATTTTTCTTGGTCACTCAAGTCCGTATCTTTGTGTATGAGGGACTCAAAGACTGACCAGAAGGTATTGAACTCCCTGAAGTCTCCAGAAAAGGTTGGGACTTCGAGCAGAGGGCGTCGAACTCGTATGTTGCGGTCGTATGGATTGACAGTGTCACCTCCGCTGTGAGAATTGTTCTGACTGCTACCAGCCTGGTTGGCAATGCTAATGGCTTCCGCTATGAATGAAGCTTGCTGCATCAACTCTTCCTTTCTGAAGTCGATCTTGCTCAGCCATTGTATTATTGTGATTTCTAGACCATTTGATTCGAGCTCCATGTGGTTGTTAAGCTCAAGCATTAGCTTTTCTCGATCCTTCTGCTCCGAACGTGAACTAATTGTTTCGATCGCTTTGTCAAGACAGGTATCGTGGAGCTGCTTCGCCTTAGTGATCGTTGTTATCAAATGGTTTAGCTGTGCTGTCTTTTCTCTTATATACACCTCGCATACCTCCTTTTGAGTTGGGAATATGAACGGGTTGTCTAAAAGCTTGAGATCTGACTCGCTTGAACGGATCAGCTTGCATGCATTCGTGATTCTGGTCTTAAACAGTTGAATCTCAGCCATTTTTAGTGCTGGGGTTGTTTGAGATCGGTGGGTTGTTTATGCTTAGATTTGAGCACAAGTTGTTCGAAACCAGTGAGCGTCTAAACTGTTTGAAGCTTGAGCTCAGTTCGATATTTCTTTTGAAACACCTTGGTTTCGTGTAGGATGAATTTCCTGCCACGCGGGTCTTTTTTGAGTTCCTCAGGGAGGAATTTAGTGTGAAAACTTGACTTTTTGACTAGTGATGTAGCCAAAATTTTGCCAAATTTCCGTGTTCCTCAGGGAGGACTTGTTCGAAAATTAGGATTTCTTCTGTTTTCTCACTGGGGAGAATTTGCGCAGAAGATGAGTGATTGTTTCCCGGTTCCTTATGGAGAACTCGCAGGAAAATTCCCAAGTTTCTTTCCAATTTGCTTGGAAGAACTGGTTTTTCTGCCCACCTTTTCTCGTTGTAGAGAAGAAGCTTGGTAGGTCTTTATGTTCAAGTCCTACTTCCTTCTGGAGGAGGTGTAGGAGGCTTGAAGTTTACCTTTCTTTTCTTACAAGAAGAAAATTTGCTTGAAAGGTTTTTTTTTTTTGTTTCCAGCTGGTGGAAAACAATGGAAGTGTCCTTCTGTCTCTCACTGGGAGAGCTAGCGCAGAAGGTTTAGTCTGATTTCCGTATTCCTCAGGGAGGAATAACTTGTGAAATTAGACTTTTTGACTAGTGATGTAGTCAAAGGTTTGCCAAAGTTCCGTTCCTCAGGGAGGAATTGTGAGGAAATTCGGCTGGTTGATGAAGTAGTTCACCTTCTGTCTTTCACTGGGAAAGCTAGCGCAGAAGGGATCGTTTCCAACGGTCGATGCACCAATTTGGTGGATTACCAAAGGAAGACTGTACTAAGGACGTGCAACAAGGATTTATTACTACGTTTAGCACAAGTATCGACCACAATAATACATTCACGGGGTTTATATACACAATATGTGGGCGGTCCTCAGATATCGTACCGTCGCTGGACCGTAGGGGCCAGCGGTGGTACTCAAGTTTGGGGAATGAAAGAGCGGACCGCGCCGACGGCAGAACCTACTTGATTGCACACTTATGATACCGCCGGGTCATGCCTGCGGTATCATCTCAAGAGATACTCATATCAAGTTATGCCTATGGTTAATAAGTTGAACTAGCATGTTATCAATCATTTCTATGAATCCTAGTTCTATTAGGAGAAATATATAGGTTGTGTATCCACAACATGCGAGTTTTTTTACTTCCTAAAGCCATAACTCCGTTCAAACTCATCCAATCCGAAAAGTAAATACGCCATCATAAACTAGAAGATTTGCTCTATCAAATGCTTACTAGAACTGCTCCAAACGTCCAGTATTAAAAAAACGGCTACGTTGAGGATTTTGCACGAGTACCGCCGAAAGGTACTTTTTCGCTACATTGGCACTATTTCAACGGCTGTATATCCTTTTAAGGGCGATTATGTACTAAAGTAAGAGCAGATTTGAATCACTGCTTTTCTCTTTCTAAGAAAAGTGATTGATTAGCGTTTCTCAACTTTAAAGGTTACATGTTTATAAATTTAACCCTGAAGAGTCCGTTAACGCAATGTTGAATGGTGTACACCTCCCTGTAAATGCGCACGGACACTTTCAGAATTCTCTCGATTGTTCCTGAATTGAGGTTGTTTGTCCAAGGAGCCGTAGTTGAAGCGCGCGCAACAACTAGACCCTTTCTCGGATGCGCCGTGTACCTCACATCCCTTCAGATTCGGGGTCTTACTTGAAAGATGAAATATCTCTTGGAAAGCGTGCGAAATTCAGATTCTTTAACTTGTGTGGTGATAAAACACTGAAGTAACTAAGAATTACCGGACGCCTCAGAATCACGAAAATTTTGTGTGGGTGAAATATCATTTTCATTGGAAATCCTCTGGCCTGGCATCGACTCATCCTTGATATTTGTCTTCCGACGGTGATGATCCCACTGCATCAAAATGGCTCGATCTCTTCCACCCAGCGGGCCAATACGACCCCCCCTGCGACGTGTCGAGGATTCCTCAAACGCACGCTTGACCCTAGAGTACCAGAACCAAATAAAGCACTACATAAAAGTCAACCAGCAGAGGTTGGGTCAGTTCAAAGTGCGTGGAAAAAGAGCCAAGAACTTCAAGAGATTATGAACTTAGGCTTAGAAACGGTGTGAACGGCAAAAAAATTCCTGATTTGATTTCAGCACAGCCCAGAAATCGGAAGAAATGGGTAGATGGGTGCACCGGGTTGTCAGAAAGGACTGAAGACTTTCCACATTGAATGAAGCGTTCTACAAATGGACGGTGCTTGCCAAAAGCCTTATAACTCGATTGAGACAAACCGGAAACCGAAAAAAGGAAACGTAAGGAACGAAAAGCGGACGGTGCTAATGGAGGTCGGAGTGCAGAAGAGATGTAATTTCAGACTTTTGGTTGTTCCCTGTATAAGGAAAGAAAGAAACCTATGATGAACAAAAACAAAATTAAAATGGTTTGTTATTCGCTTTCCTCAGACGAACAATTACTACTTCGTCAATCGCCGGAAGCTATAACGCAATATGCCGCGTATTCGTGCATACATGCTTAGCTATATGGACAGGTCAACCGAAATACTCAAAGAGAGGAAAAGTGTGCGATACCGACTTCAGCGGACGAAACTTTATAAATAGAGTGAAATTTTAGCGTGTCAGACGAACTACACGAACATTTCGCACATTCGTGGCCAAGCGATTAAAATTTCCAAGCGAAGAGGACGGGTTGTAGGGTGACCCTTCCATCACGAGATCACGGGAGGGGCTGATTATGGAATTTACCTCGGCACGCGGTTGAAAAAACGGATTAAGTGTCGCTCAACGTTAGTAAGTACCATAAAACATCATATGATCAGAACGGCTAGATTTCACTGGCAAGCATTGACTGATTGGCAACTGCATTCAAATGCTCCGTCACGATTATTGGCAGCAGTTAAGAAACATTAATGCTCACGGAGGAAACTCCACGCAAAAACAAAAAATTAATCAGAAAATCGGAAACAACTGAGATGAAAAAATGCGATGGCAAATTCCGAAACAAAGTCAATACAAGGAAACATCAAAAACAGAATGTCGAAGTGACTTCTATATCACGAAGGGATACACGGGATTCGGAAAGCGTTGTTTGCACTGCACTATGAAGAAGAGACTTTAGGGAAGCCCAGGAACTACAGTCGGTTCGAGAAAAGCCACACAAGCAACGCGGATGCAGAGCACTGATAGAACAGTTCTAGCTAATGACAAGGGACCATACGCACAGCTAAATTTAGTAAATCCGATTTTCAGGAGAAAAATCTAGGAGAAGGTACAATAAGTTAGATCATAAGGATATCCGAGCGGTAAACAACAAGTTGTCGATTAATCTCTAGGGAATGGGCCAGGACATGTCACTCACTCAAGAATGCAAACGTATTTCACTGCAATTGCTGCCATGCGCCCGAGAGAAAGTAGAGAATTTTGCGGTGGGACAGTAAGGGAAAACCAGATAAAAATGGTAAATATTTGACGCTGATCAATTCCTTCTTCGGAAGCATCACAAATTCTGTTAGGTCGTGAAGAAAGTTCTTGCGCTTTTCGACCTTGATTTTCAAATGCCTGTATCTCGGCTCATTCGAAACCTTTTTGATTGGAGTAAAGACTGTTAGAATCCACAAACCTCTGCCAATAATAGCTGCGTTGAATCAGCCCGGTAGTGCAGAATACTGGAGCTCTAGAGACGATGAACCCCGGAGGTCGTTTCAGCATCATGTTGGAAACATAACCTGTCAAGGAAGTTATACAGTACATCAGGAGAGTGACAAGTTAGTAGTCTTGCGACCATCTCACTCGGTAGGCAAAAGGCCTACCGAGTAAGATGGTCGCAAGATTAATTTGTAGCCCAGCTGGTTCAACTTCTGCAGGGTTGGTTCTGGGATGTGCGTCCGAGCTACCTGTCAGGGATGACTCTGTTCCTTCATAATGAAGAACGCTGGTTAAATGTGGCTAGAATTCTAGGATTATATTGGAATACTGTCAAGAGTACTTCTCCCACATTAAAATTTCCACCTGGTTCCGAAGAGCTAGACCAGCCGCTGACCTTATGAAAGTCACCTCAACCTTCCTTCAGTACAGTTTCAATTTTGCAAAGTTTGTGGAGCCTGATTGCGGTCGATCTATTCAGCAAAAGTTCGTATGCTGTAGCAAAGAATCTGCTCTTTATCGTACGTCGCAAATGAGTAAAAGCAGGTCGTTTTCATTACATAAAACAAGCTAGAAAGTGGGGGACGACCCTTCAAAATGGTGAGTTGTCGCGGCACGCCCTAATAAATTTTTTGGACTTTCCAGCTCTTTCCTGTAACAGGAAGCCACAGAGCAATTGCGATCACTTTATTAGGAGCCTTTCCTGTTCAGGCGTGCTTCAACGCAAGAGATTTTTGCTAAATCGTTACATTGTCCATCATCCGTTCCAGACCATATTTATTGCAGATCTCATCCAATTGCATCTATAAAATCTTGACTTGCTTCAGCTCCTTAGAGGCCTTTTTTGAGGTAGAAAAAGAAAATCATGCAAAATTGCTCTCCGAGTATGCCGGCCCAAGGCCTCAAAAAGTAATTGCCAAATGGTAAAGAACAAAGCTGATTTAACTGCTAGATGGAATAAGCAAAGCATTTCAATGGCAGTAGCACAGTGGCAGATTGCTTGAAGTTAGGAACAAAGTGAAGTGTTCAAAATTGGACCACTTAAAAAGCGCAAGGAACTTTCTTCACGGACCTATAGCTTCATTCCGGATGCTTTGAGGCCTTGTGAAAGGAGATCTGATCCATACAGTGAGTGATTTTTGCTGAGTTCAGCTGATTACGACTCAGCTACGAATCATATTTATTTTCATGCCCCCCCCAGACAAGCATGGTACCAACTTACTGACCCTGAAGGGATGGAAGGCTTGGTTGAACTGAACAGAGCATGATGCATGATTCGACCCACATCACGCTAGCAAGCTTTTTGCTCTCATTGATGACGTGTTGGGTACTCCAAATAGAAAGTGTGATCGCTCGAGATATATAAAAAGGAAGAAATGCTCCTTCGGAGTGGAAAAGGAATGATAACGATCACATTATCCAAACCAGCTCATTCGTTCGGTAATTTAGAGGCGGACCGAAGCTGATGGTGAGGGAGGAAAAGAAAACGGAGAGTGATCCGTAGAGCTTACTTACGAGAGCGATCTCTCAGTGAGGGGTTCACGTACAGCTTGACAGGACAGGGACCTGTTTTTCTTTCCTTCTGGGCACATATGACTCATATGAGATGACAAATTATCTTAGCCACTACATCCAGTAGGTTGTAAGGGAAGCGGCGTTTGATTACCCAGCTGAAAAAAGATTCGTTTGAATGTGCATAAAGCCGATCCTCAGACACTTAGGAAATACGTAGAAAAATGCCAGCAACATTCCTTCCCCGCTTCAAACTGAGTTACTGACATATCAAGTGAAGTGAACAACCCTCAGCGATAGTAGAGAAGCAAGCAATAACGGGAAAAAATCAATAAAACATCTTCTGAGGCACTCAACCTCATCTCTAGACTGAAAAACACATTTACCTATCATATAAGTTTTATAAATCTTTATATAATTTCCATTTAATTCGGAGGGCTAAAGAAACCCCGAGAACAAAAAGAAGGAATAATCAGACATCACAGCAGTTTGCATGGCATCACAACGCTAAGCGGCACAATAAAGTGATTGAGAAGCGAACAAGGCACACGGAAAAAAGAGGCATTTTTCATCCATGAGTATAACATGATCACTATATCAAATCTATAATGGATCCAACCCGTTGGATAGACTAGATGCCCCGATACACATTAACACAGAAAGAACATTCACCCAAACAATTCAGCTCTCATTACTAAGACACGAAAGTAAGCATCTAAACTGAACTATTTTAAGAAAAAACATAGAAATCTAAAAATAGAAACACTCCCACAATCAGCTGAACCATTCCCACATCAAACCGACAGTTTGGAAGATCTCTCGCATGTGATAATCACGCAGCGGTGGAACATGTCGTGGAAATGCTTCCGGTGTCTCACATGATGAATTTCCCACTGACCTACCATAGCTATCCCGCACACGTTGTGGTACCTCGACCTTGTCTGAGAAAAAACTGTTTGCCTCTTTGATATCATTTGGGTGAGATGACAG
>MU873153.1:3861-14920 GCA_036418205.1 Ostertagia ostertagi | reverse complement strand
CTGTGGCTCGCAGAGCTCCATAAGGGAATTGGGATGCCAAACAATCAAACACCTAGCCTAGGATACAAAGCTGGTCTTTGCTGATTACATTTTGTTCCGCTGGAGCAGCGACTTTGAAGAACGAGATCCAGTGGAACCAACGAGCTGAAGTCGGTCATTGCACACAATTGATGAAAGTTGTTAGAACTCGAGTCTTCTGTGAGAATTGCGTTGAAGTTGTGGGTTGCCACGATTAATCGCAGTGAAGCTTTGTGGTTTTGAGGGCTTTTGAAGTATGCGTATGACATCACTTTTCGGACATCGTGTAGTTGGTGAACAACGATGAAGATATCCCATTATTGCGTGACTTATAAATCTTTGATGGGACCATTTTCAGGTATGGGTGGATGTGGAGGAGCATGCGGATTTGGAAAGTAATCGACGACGAGCACATCAACAATTCCATCAGCACTGCCACAATTTGTCTATGTTTTCCTACCTCATTTATTAGACTGAAAACATAAAGGCAATCTGTAGAAAACTAGGATTAACAGGTTCATATGTTATGTTATGTTGTTACTTCACCATAGTCTATGCACAAAAAATATAGCTAATTTTGGCCACTGTTGCTGGAAAAGCATTAAACCACTAGGCTTTGACCAACGACCTTCCTGGGACGCATCACTTACTCGCCTTCAATTCAGATGCATCGAGGTGATCCAGCGGTCAATGTTCTACCGATTCAGACATGTCCGATGCCGGCTAGGCGACACCTGGCCAAGGAAGGAAGGCTTGACTCACTTAGACGGGATTCTGTCTAGGATTTGACTACAGACATTCCGGAGTGTACATAGCAAGCAGCACCATCGCTAACTATCCTTCCTCCACCAGCTAATGTTGATGAAAATGTCAAACAGCGTCCCCAAAAAGTACAACATTTTCTTTCATGATTTCCAAAATGGTGAGAAGATTACGGTACCGACTCACTGGGATTGCCATTCTATCAGAACACGCCAATAGTCTTCAGAATGCTGTAATGATTGTGGCCTTCAGATTAACAACAAGCTGGTTTCGCCTGACGAAGTGAAGCTTCGAAAGCACAATAGAATGTAAAAACAGAAAAAGGTGGCCAACACAAGAGCCTCACTTTACAGGGTATAAATTGGTGACAAAGTAATCGTAGTCCAGTTCGTACCAGAAACGTCGAAACGGGATACCAAGTACAGCAAAGTAGAAGCATATTCTTTCGAATATTGTTTTCATTTCTTATTCAAAATGGCCGCCTATGAACTGACTATTTTCTTCAATCGTACCCTACAGAAATTAGTCTTTGCCGGGGTGACATCCTTTCAAAACTTCATCATATACTTTTTGAGGAGCAGCTGTTAACGATCTATTCAAACTGTATTTTCGGGCACTTCTTCAGCTCCAATATCTACCACAGTCGTTACCTCAATCGGAGGCGCCCAATGTCCGAAAGATGGGCTCTGCTTTCACAATAGTCCAACCATGAACAGACCGCCTTGCCAATCGCTATGAGCAGTGAAGACGACGACAGTTCTCTCTAAAACTCTATCTTGGATATCATTCGGCTTGAGCCTTTGTTTTTTTCCTCACGTCGACGAAAACCAACGGCGAGGAAGATCTCACGGTCAATCATGTAAAATTCATCGCCGAGCTAATGAGATTGTATTCCATTTGCGTTCCTTCTGCTCCTAATTTTTTCAAAACCGCATATCGTCTATGAGAACTATTGGAGATTTTCTCGTCGCCAATACCCCATCCCTTCCGCGTAACGAGACTCCAAAGCCCTCAATATTCTTCAGACCTCTCATTTCCATCTCGCGCCGGAGAGGAATATGCGTTTATCTGGCATTTTCTAAGCATACATAATTCTGTGCTTTCTAGCGGAACTTTTCGCACCGATCATCCTGACAAATTCAAACCTGTACCCAATTTTATCCTGGTCCCCACTAAATTTCGCTGAATCCTTTTTTTGACAATACTACGCATCACCCTTGAGCTTGTAACCGCCGACTCTGTATGAGAAGCCATATATCTATTGCTGCTGAGAGTTGTGAGTGTCTGGCCGATGCAGTCTTATTCGTAACATACAATTCGAAGAAAGAATCCCCCCGGCTGGAGTGACTGAAGTGTATTCAGTCCTAAGAGTTTGAACCTGAGGGTATTGCGTTCCTTCACTCACTACACTACAATTGGAAAATTGAAGATTCAAAAACTCCTATTCTAGCGAAGGATGGCATCTATATAAACCTATCCAATCATTTCCATTCCCCGCGCATGCAATAAGATTGGCGTCAGTGCCAGCAACCTCGCACTTCCCAGCGCCAAGCCTGTCAACGGCGCGGCTCTCGTCCCCAACCATCGCTCTCCGCGCAAACGGCGACGATCACCCGCAGCGCCTGCGTCCGCGGGGGGACCAGGGTCAAGCGAGGCGTCGAGGAAAATTCGGAAATACGACCCCCCTCCCTCTGCCGAAGGCCGAAGTCCATGAAACAACCCTCTTTAAAAGCCGAACTATGAAAAAGTTGTTTAATTCTCCACCAAAACTGCTCATAAAAAAGCCCTGCTACCCCATCGTCCACAAAAAAACTCGTTTAAAAAGTATAAAAGTGAAAAAGTCAAAGAATGATCATTAATGACGAGTCCTGTCAAACGAGCAAACGAGAAACGGAGCAAAAAACGTCAAACTAGTCACTAGAAATGGCGTACTATGACAACACCTCTTCTTTGTTTATTTCCTCCACAAGACTTACCAAATTCTAGTACTACACAGATTATGGTTCTCAATTTACACGTCCCCTTTCGCTCAAAGGAAGCCTTGTAAAAGCCTTCGCCAGCTGTGTGTTGACTGGACTTTGGCGTTGACCGTGGAGCAGCTTATTTACTATTGAAATTTGAACAAATATTCAAATGATTATAACTTTCTTCAAAGTTAACGAATTTTCAATCTGAAAGCTGATTTGGGAGTTTTGTGAAGAGCTTTTTCTAATCAGTACTGAAATTACAGGAAGTTATAAGAAATAACAAATTTAGATCAAATAACGAGGAAAATTCGAGACGAGCACGAGTTTTTACACTTTCCGGAGCAATAACTTGCTTCATTTTCCGTCAAATTCAAAAAGTTGATACGTCATACAAAACTAGAAGATTTTCTCTATCAAACGGTCGCTAAAGCAGCTTCATACGTCCAGTACTCAAAAAATGGCCACGTTGAGGATTTTTGCAAAATTAACGAGGAAAATTCGTGATGAGTGCGAGTTTTTACGCTTTCCAAAGCCATAACTCCGTTCAAACTCATGCAATCTGGAAAGTTAATACGTCATCATAAACTAGAAGATTTGCTCTTTCTATAGGCAACTAAAACTGCTAAATACGTTCACTATTTAAAAAATGGCCACGTTGAGGATTTTTGCCCGAGTACCGCCGAAAGGTACTTTTTCGCTACATTAGCACTATCCCAACGACTATAGCTCCTTGCAGGAGCGATTACATACTGAAGTAGGAGCAGATTCAAAATCCTCGTGCTTTTCTCTCTGCAAAAAGTGTAAAATTGTTTAGCGGGTCTCAACTTTAAAGGTTACATGCTTGTGAATTTGACGCTGAAGGCTGCGTTTCTTGTTGAATAGTGTACTCCCTCTGTAATTTAACATGAACTCTTTCAGAACCCTCTTGATTCTTCCTGAATTAAGATTCGTTATCAAGATAGCCGTAGCTGAAGCGCGCGCAACCAACTGGGCCCACTCTGGGATGCGCCGTGTGCTTCACATCTCGTTGGATTTGAGGACCTACTTGAAAGATAAAATATCCCTAGAAAACGTGCGAATTTCGGATTCTTTGACTTGTGTGGTGATGAAACACTAAAGTCACTAAGAATTGCTAAGCGGACACCTCTAAATCACGAAGATTTTGTGTGGACGGAATCAATTGTTATTGGAAATACTCTGGCCTGGTATCGATTCGATCCTTAATGTTTGTCCTCCGACGATGATCCTACTGTATCAATCGGGCCCGATCTCTCCCCAGCGGGCCAATACGACCCCCCCCCCCTCTGTGACATGTCGAGGATTCCTCAACGCACGCTTGACCCTGGGTGAGCTTCTCTCTACACCCCCCCCCCCTATTCAATTTGAGGATTGACATACCGTGATATGATTGTTCAAGTAATTTGAAAACTATGATATTTGGGTCTAGTAGGAAGAAGACACTGTCCTCTATCCCGTTATGCCCAAAAACGAAGAGGAAAGTGATAGTCAAGAAACAATTGGTTCAACTGCGCGCGCTCGCGGTAACCATAAATTTGGCCCATCCTGTGCTCTAGCTGGGATAAGAAGCACTTGGTAACCAAGCCTTAATAGCTTACGTTTAACTGTTCAATGACCCTGAAACTCTTTATTAGACTAGAACGACAGGGATAATCTCTATTTACAGCATTAATCACAAAACCTTTGTATGCTCTTCGTAATCTCGCCACAACAAGAAATCACCACTAAATATAAAGCTTATTTACACTATCCATTACTATAATGATAATTCTTATGCGTTTGAAAACACACCAAACTGGCACACAAACAGAACAGCACTACATGAATAGCTTATAATTTTGTTATTATCTCCGTTACTGGAGCACTAATACGCATTTCAGCGAAACTATCAGCTCGCGTAGGACCTATATTCACAATAAGCACAGGTTTCCCCATGAGACTAGCGTGATAGGCGAAGCGGAAGCCTGACATGACGGTGAGAGATGAGCCTAACACCAGCACGCCAGTGCACTCCTCAACCTGAAAAGAATCAATTGTACAAAGTGAAAAAATGCAACCCGCCCACAACCCTCTGAGGTTCACAGACCTTTTATTTTTTAGTTTATAGACCTAGACCTACAAGAATATCATACGAAGACATACCTTTTCGTAACAAGCATCCACATCACTACTGTGCACGTTATCTCCAAAGAATACAACATCTGTTTTCAGAATCCCACCACATTTTTGACATTCCGGCAAAACAAATGTCTGAAAAAAAGGTTGTGGATCTCTAAAGATTGAACCGCTAAAATGCCTTGTGCGCAGCATAATGATGCAATGACAATTTTCTCATAGAATTCAATTCCTCCTGCTTTTTTCAGAAGAACCATCGGTACGCAGGATTTAAGGTTAGCCATGGATCGATTCATATAAAAAAGGTAACTAATCGGAAAAGATGGATCTTTAGGGACTCAATGGTTAGCCCCAAAATGAAGTGGGTTTGTGAGAGCGTACAAAAATGAAGTTGGAGGTGTTGAGGGGTCTGGAAAAGAAAAAAAGCGAAAGAAACCCCGATTACGCCCTGAACAGGAACCTCCTCTCTTTCAGCCCATTCCAATTTGGAAGGGGTGTGTTCGGAGGAGCTTCACGAGCGGCTAGCTCCAGCAGCTCCAGTGCCAGTAGCATTCAGCCGCAATGCTAATCGCTGTCGCAACTGCGGTCGCGCTTCCTTCAGGCACTCTTCTCAGTTCTCGAATCATCAGAATATTCGAATTCGCGAAAAGAATTATATACGTAGTGAAAAACTGCGCATGTGCGAACGTGGAAGCGAAACAGTCCAGATGCGTATCGACGTAATTAACTCCGCCTCTCACCGTTTCGCGTCGACGTATCGAAAGCGCGAAACGGTGAGAGTGCGGAGTTAATTACGCAATGCTATCGCTGTCGCATCGATGGACCGCCTCCAATCCACCTGGGGCCGTAAGGTATGCTTCCCCGAATGGTTGCGGGGACGAAAGTCCCTTTAAATTTTTTGTTTTGAACGATACTGTTTCTTTATTTTCAATGCATGTTTACTTTAAGCTACACACATATATTAAATGTAGGCCCTTTATCAGGACAATCCCAGTTGGGAGACAGAGAAAATTTAAAGGGATTTTCGTCCCCTAACCCTTCGGGGAAGCATACCTTACGGCCCTGATCGATAGACATACATCTCCTTCAAAAGGATTCGCAGATTCAAATGCGCGATTCGACGCTCCTCCCATTTTGTGGATCGATACGCACTTGATTCATTTCGCAGATGCGCAGATTCGTTTGTTTCGAGCGTTCTTCGGGTATGGGCAGACTGTGAACAGTGCCTCAGCACCAGCGTGGCGGCCGACAGTGGAAGGCGGGGCTTGCGGATGAAGTAGCGAATTGCGGGTTAAGCGAATTGCTACCGCCTTAGTCACGCACGTTGAAGGCGCTAAGGAGGCACGGCGTCAACTCTACCGCCTGTCAATCACAATCGGTAATGGAACAGGTGAGCTAGCGTAATTTGAGAAGGCCACGCGATGACGCCGCGCTCTGATCGTCAACTCCAAAGCTTAGCCTGCGTTGCCGCTGTATTTCGAAACTGCGACTGTTACGATGGATTGTGAGGATTTTTTATGTACAAGCAGTAGAAATTATTCTTGTTTCTCAACTTGACAACACATCTAGTGACACCAACCTCATGCGCTCCCTCTTCGAGTTCCACATCTCCATCGGGTCGAAGTTCTCCGCCCGTGTGCGCTTTCATCCAGTCAGCATTGAGCTCTTCCATTCGAGGCTGATGATCTTCCCTGAAAAAATTGTGGGCTTCCATTTTTACTGGTGAGAATGAACAGTTTATAAAAATGGAACCAACGGCTACCGTTTCGTCATTTCGCCGCAGCCCAAACATTTAACTCGAAGAGCACAACCATGCAGCTCCGTGAGCAGATTCGATCCGGCCCTCAACTACTACAATAATCAAAGACAAGTCTATTATACCTAGTTATATATGGCAATAACCGTACTAATACCTTTTCAAAAATCTTCAAATCAAATGAAGAATTCGAATTCAAGTACGACTTTTTATGTTCGGACTTTTTATGTTATGTTATGTTTATCTTCGGAAATATTTGAGTAAATTGTTTAAAAAACCCACTTAGTGTGTGAAGACCGTCGACATTTTGAGTGATCAGCCACACGAATTTATCCGATCTTTCCCATGATGCGATCGCTCGATGAGCTGCATTGCACGTCGCACGTGAGAAATTCGGCCATGCTAAGAAGTTACGTGACCAGTATCTAAAAGCTCCGCAATGTGATTTCAACGATACACGCGAGTAAAAAAAAACCAAGAGTCTACCAATACTGACCGTTTTCTAGCAGATTCTGAGCCGAGAAACTCTTGTATGGTTATAGGACGATGGTTGCTGCGCTCCGTAAAGGCCTACCTTCTCAGAGCGATAGTCGGGAATCCCTTAACCGGGAGCATAAGAAACACGTACACATTCTGCAATTCGTCTAGTTAGACCCTCACTACGTCGCTACACAGCAGGAATCACATGTTCACATGTAGACGGCCGACAAAAATCGATATCACATGTGCTTTTTGATGATTTGGAATATCTTTGTGTCATGTCTTTGGATATAAAGCCTCTATCACGATCAATGCTTCTGTAACGTAACGGATCCCTTTATGATGCTTGACCATTCAATTCTTCACAAACAGGCGGATTTAGACACTTGCTGCACTTGAGGCCATAGTTACAGCGATTACTTGATGCATCAGGGATGCACTTTCATTTCACAGAAGTGCTTGGAAAAGTTCGAGCTGCCCGTCTATGTAGAGGCATAGAGTCCAGCGTTTGTTTCTTAGTTGTATCTAAGCTGGTTGTCAACGGGAGTCCGCGATCGCTCTTCGCGATTCGCGATTTTCCGCAGATATTGCGATGGGTCACAGGGAGTGGAAGTGCCCGATGATATTGCGAGGTGGGTTTTAACCACGTTGACGACACGCCCTTGTGCGCAAACCTACTCACCTTATTTTAGAATTTGCATTAACAGTTACTACATTACCAATAATTTCATTAGTGGTAACGAGAGAACTATTTTTGTATCCAACAGTAGGAAGGGCCAGTCTTGAATCATGAAAATGGAGGCACAATTTAGGAAAAACAAGTCTCTTCCGTGTGAAGAGTGCGGGACGTATGTGTCCCGCGCTGTCGTCAAAGTGTTAATCCTGCTGCGAATTCTGCTTGGCAGTAAAGATTGGAAGACGAATGTTTGTGGTTCTACTTGTTTCATGTTCAATGTCTATTAGTTCATTGAAATGCTCTTGAATCGTTCCTATTTTTTTCAGGAATCAAACCAAACCAATCACAAAAATTGCAAGTGCCCCATTTGAACAATTGAAACACTGGATATGAAACAAGTGGAATCATGAGCAGTCTCCATTAAACCATAACCATCAAGCAGAAGTGACGGCGGGATTGGAGAACACCTTGCAGTATGGATGGGGCACTTGTGATTTCCGTGACCCGTCGCGCAAATCGCGAAAATCGCGAAAATCGCGCAAAGGATCGCGGACTCTGACATCAGCCTACGACAATTGTAAATAAAAATTGGCACAATAGCAACTAGTTCCAATGTGTTGCGAAGCACAACACTTGAGGTGCTCGACATTTTCCTCACCCACTGGTAAGGAGTTAACGGCAATTATATTTCATACAGCGGTGATTTCCAAAATATGTCGCAACGAAATACGCACTAGATGTGATGTTCGGTACTGAAACAGGAAGAGCAACTGTAAATGTCGCTTCTGCGGACTTTTTGTACATAGTCCCTGTCGCCTACTATAAACTCGATCAAGTCCTGCCGCCTGTTCATAATTGGAATTGGACTTTGAAGTACTTTATTATATGAAGTAATCACATGTTTTTGATTGAATCTCTAAAGTGCTGTATAGTAAGATAGCTGAGGAAGTGACGGCCCAAGAGACTTATTTTTGAGGTGGTGGCCCTCACTACGGACAAAAAGACTGTTTTCGCGTTCCGCCAGCGCGAAACATTCTTCATGCGGAACGTTCAGGGTCCAGCGCTGGATCCCGCAGCAGTAATAAATTTCGCGCTAGCGAAAACGCGGGAAAGTCGCTTTCAGTCATAGTGAACCGTCACCATTTTGTAGGTGAGCGAAAGGCTTGTGTGAAGAGGGCTGGGTGGGAGATATTTTTGATTTACCCAATTTTTTTCTGGAGTAGATAGAGCGATAGTTAGGCTTAGCATCAGGCGGGATTAAGCAACCAAAACGCCGTACCTACTCCCTCCGTCATCTGTAGGTGAAGAAATTCATGATCCAAAATCAAATGAATTTTCGAATTGAAATCGAAAACATGTGCTACCTGATTCTGTGGACACTCCAGCACCAGTCAAAACCAGCAGACGATCTATGGAAGCCACTTGGTCTATGAACTTCTTGATTTGATCCGGACTTGGCGGCCGAAAAGATGGTACGAATCGGGACAACGCTGAAGACATTACGTGACACCACGTGAGATTAAGCACGCAGGCACCAGATGCCGCTGAATATCTACAACATGGCGGGTATTGGCGTACAACGCATGCTGAGTACCCCTTCTGGAATTTTCTCAACGTTGGTGCGGGTGTTAATTGCTGTATTCAGGTTTTGTCAGAGTAGTTCGCTTTCAATCGATTTTACGTTATTACTACCAGATTAGTCCCCCGTCAACCGCCGGGACCTTCCTTTCCTGCGCAAGCTTTCTATCCTCCGCTATGGGTCCCTTCCTCCTGTGACACCAACACCTGGAAGTGACGCGTATGCAACACAATGGTGTTTCATACAGTAGAAGGGACACAATCATGATATGACGGTAGATTTTTCGCTTCCCTTCCTCATCCTCCCTTCCTCTCTCCACTGCCCTCCAGCTGCCACTGCAGCACCATGTGGAATGAACGGAAGTGTGCTAAGCAGGTGTTTATATAGCCCTAAGAGTGTTATCACAACTATCCTGCTACAAAACATTGATATCTCAAATCCTGTAAGCTACCCGATTTGTTAGCGGTTTGTTTATCCCATGAGCTTCCTTCTCACTCACTTCATTTTGCGGACGGACACACATACATACACACACACACACACATACAGATACACAAACCGACACACAAAGTTAGCGCTTTATAAAATAGGAAGGATAGCATGTGGAAATGAGGAGACTGCGGAAAGCCGCGTCTGGCACTTATATTCGGTAGTAGGAGAGTGCTTCTTTGGGCGCATTAATAGTCTGTCGTCCATTCGCACGATGTAACGAGTAGAATAGGTACAATATACATTAAGCTATATTAGTTGGATGCAGTATCGATTCGCACATCCCTTGCTCAAGTGGGACGATCGGGTGGGCATACAATGCTGCGAGCGTTACGATCGACGTCATTATGTATAGCCCGACGACTAGAAGCCCTTTGGGCTCTCCGCAAGTATCTTACATACTATAAAGCGCTTCGTCTGTCGTTCTGTCCCTCTGTCGTCGTTCTGTATGTCTGTCACGAAATTCCCTAGCTCCTCGGGATCCGCCTGGAGGGACCGGGTCAAGTGTGGGATGGGTGGGCAAGGTCTCACGTAATACAAAACACACATCAGCTAAGCGGAGCCCCGCCCACAGAGGGCGTGGCGTGCGTCGAAATGAACTGCACCGACGACCAAGATTTCGATTTCAGTGACAAAACGACCTCGAACTGAGCCAAAAGGTGGGTAATGTGCTTGGTAGAGTCTCTCGAGAAGTCGTAGGTGTGAGGGGACAGACCCACCCCCGGTGGTTGGGCGCGTTCTCCGAAAAGCAGTGCTTTATGAAAAATTTCATAACTCGGTTGGGAGAAAGCCTACAGAGCAGAAAACAAATTGGTGTAGGGGAGCAATGTCTAAGGTGCTCCCAGCATACACGACGTTGGCGGAGGTCCGCCCACAATGGGCGGAGCGCGCTCTGAAGTGTACAGCGTTTTCTACAAGTCCTCATAATTCGGGCCGGAGAAGTCTTAGTGAGCCGGAAAAAGGTGGATAGAGGTGGGTGAAGGAGTGGAGCCCAACTGCTGTTGGTGGGCGGGGCATTTCCAAGGTGGGCGGAGTTCTCCACAAAACTTTGTGACTCGGCTGCAAGAAGTCCTGAAGACCGGGAGAGAAGTGGGCGAAGGAAAGTGAATTTCTAATGGTGTGCGGAGGATACACCAAAAAAAGCAGGATTCGCCGCCAAAATTATAAATCGCTCAGGATAGTTCAAAGTCTGGGAGATA
>MU873151.1:0-13691 GCA_036418205.1 Ostertagia ostertagi | reverse complement strand
CTCGTAGAAACATTATCCTCCTATTTCTCCACATATTTTGTTGCAATGGGAAATTTCGATTTTCACAGCAGTCATTCCGGCTAATCTTCTTATTTTCCAGGGATAGAGAGATACCAATTATGCAGGTCTCACCCTCAACCTTCCATCTTCCTCTGAACCAAGTTCTGCTTCCCATGAACACATTTCCAGCACAACCCGAAGGAGATAGCTCCGCTATGTTGGCAGTCAACCTTCTGTTCATCTCGTCTATATCGCAATATACGGGGGCATCCTCCAGCACTAAGCCTAGGAGAAGGGCAGGAATTCTGAGAAAAATAAAAAGGCCTACGCACCCTGGAGTACCTCCTCTCCCGCCTAAGACATAGTGCGGTCTTCAACGAAGAGGACATGTTCTACGCAACTGATTGCATTGCTACCACAAGCCTCGTACATTTCGATAGAGCCCCAAAAAGTTGCAGCTAATTCCTAGTAAAACCTTAACAACAGTGAGGGAGGATCCGAAAAGTTAATGCACTACTACTGAGGATTACACGAGCCTAGTGAAGAACGTAGCAGGGCGAAATAAACTGCATAAGTTCTTCAAGTATGCGGTACGAACCTAACATACAGTGGAAATAATAAACGAACTTACCTCAGAAACTCAAAAACAGGGTGGAAAGTCCCTCAAACATGGGTGTTCTTGGGGATTTCCCCAATCCCGCCCCCTTGCCGGCCGTCATTGGACGCGTCGGCAATCGTGCTCGTTTTGGGACCACAGGGAAAATTGATTGAAAAATGGAGCGCGTTTACAGCGGGCACGTTCAGACAACTCGTCCAACGTGCGTCTTTATCCATTGCTGAGCGGCAGAGGGAGAGTACCTGTCTAAGACCCTCCCCGACGTTTTTTTCCAGTTTTTCATACATTAATCGTCTGGTTTTCATCTACAACTTCATTATTGGTGGTTTTTTCCCGCGAAACCGTTCCTGAACTGTTGCTTTAAAACTTGTGAGATCACCCACTACCTCTTTCAGTCATCTTACCATTAGACATCTATATGTGATTCAAGCCTTCTTTTGCAATCCATATACAATATATTGAAGCTGCTGAGGCGCTCACTTAAAGGCAGCGATTACGATAAATTCAAGAAGGGTTTAGTGTGACGTGGTGGTGCTCAATGGTACGCCAGTAGCGAAAAAAAGCAGAAAAATCCGTCAAGAAAACGCAAAACGGGACCCCTTTTTGGCCGTTGGTTTTCACTCATGAACAGGTAACAGCTCAGAAAGTGGACGTATGAACGAGTTCACCGCAACGCGTTTGATGGCACCATGCCAAACTACGCTTTAATCGAGATGCTCCATTTGCGCCGCTGCTGGCCACGCAGCTCGTCCAAATCAACAAGTAAACTAGTGGGCGGATCGCTTTTGGGGGCGGAGCGCTTTCGAAGTCCTGCAACCAGCGCACCTTTCGTTGTGAAAGCGCCACATCTCGCTTCCCTGGCAACCAAGTAACTGATTCGTGTGGTGCATATGCTTCCCGATGAGCTATCTCTATCGTAACCACTTCCTTCAACGAACTGACGACAGCACACGATTTGACCTTTCAACGGCGCGGGACAGGCGCGGTTTTGCCGGTGCGGCCAACTCACATTCGTGTATTTTGAGTGATAAATATGCAAAACATGAACGGCACAAGAGAATCTTAGTCATGCCCAGTTCATAGAACGTATTCGGGGGCATAGCAGTAGAATGCTGATCAGAAGAAAGTGTGACGCCAAAGTAGAAATCAAATTTCACTTGCTCTCACGCTGAAGAAATGAACGTTGAAAGTATCCTCGAAGTGGTTGTTCCGGTAAAAACATATGTTGTGCCTTCCGTATAGCTTTGTATTTACTTCTACTATTCTTCTTTATCTCCGGGTAAATGTGGTTATCACGAAAACGAGGAATGAACCCAACTCAAAGGTCCATAGTTATCAAAGATTCGCTAAAGTGGAACATATCGGAGCAGGGCTGCCACGGCGGCGCGGGCATCATGGAGATTGGACACCACTTTAGCTCCACACGCTTATTTAGGCGAGGTAAACCTGGGCATAACCGGCCTCCACTTCAAAGCAGCACGCTACTTTCATTCGAATTGACTTACGCTATTCACAAAGTTGCAAACAGTTCTAGTTGATAAGCCAGCAGCATTGCCCGTCAGAAACCTGGGAATCACTCATCATTTTTTTTTCGAAAATTAGTTGTGGCGACCGAAAAAGCTTTGTACATGGAATACTTGGGTATCAGCTTTACTCAAGAATATCGTTTATCACATTATTCACCGAAACTCAAAACTATTTTAGCTGTAGGGTAATTTCTGATGCTATCGACCGAGGACACATCGACTGTATCAGTCTACTTTCTGTATCCCACAACATGTTCCCGTCCCAACCCACAGAAGACATCTGAATAAGCGCTCCAGGTTCGACGCAGGTTGCTTAACTGTATTAGCTACTTTCGCGTGCTGAGAGGCCTTGACATATTTATGATCACTTTTAGTCACCCACCAACAACTTCCCTCCCAACTACACAGTATGAGCGAACGCATCAACGCCTACGCGAGCTGCGTAATGGAAGCGGAGACTTTTGCGTTCCAACAGGTCCTAATACCCTTATCAGTTGTTATCACTTTCAATTACCCACCAGCTATGTTCCATTCCAACCCACATAACCCCTGTAAGAGCAGACTCTCTAATGTCAAAATGAACGACAAAATGAAATTGGCGACACTTAACACCTGACGACACTGGCGCTTCCAATCCCTTTATAAGCTCTTATCAACCGCTATCGCCTTCTACCACCCCGTCCCACCACCCCTTATATCAGATGTAAGATTAACGTGCCATCGTTGCTGCGAATTTCCAATCAAGCACATATACATACGGACACACCGAACAGACCACTTAGGTTAGCCGAATACATTACTGTGAGTCTTAAAGGCAAGATTCGGGATAAAATAGGTGTGGAAAAGCGTTAATTCATGAAGCTAGAGGTGGGAGGTGGTCTGAAAAAGCGAAGGAAAGCAAACGAAACCACCGATTACGCCCCGCGCAGAGACCGTTCCCAATTTCAGCCACATTCCATCTTGAGATAGAGAAGGGCGCGTTGGACGAGTTTCGCGAACCTAACTCTAGTTGCTCCAGTGCCATTGACACAGGGTCGCGTGGGACCGCTGCCTCAAATGCGCCCGCGCTTTTCAAAGCAGCGCCACGTGGCAACCGACAGCGGAGGGTGGGGCTTGCGGACGAAGGTGTGAGTTGCGGGTTGGACGAGCTCCTTGCGCCTTTGTCGCGTACTTTCAAGCCGCAAAAGGGGCCCGACATCAACACTTGTCCACCTGCCTACTACCCCTGGATGGAACAGCGAGCGCGAGCGAGCGTGCTTTATGGTGTGATTGCCATAGAAGAGATGCAAACAACTTGGGGAAGAGGCCGTGCAATCGCAGTAAAGGGGATGGCATGTGCGGGATGCGCGACGCGTCACAGTGTCCCACGTGCCTGAAAAGTGGTACATATCTGCTTCACTGGATGGCAGAGGGTGGTGGGGAGGGAACGAAATGAAGTAACCACATTCGGAATTCCTCACAAGACGTATCTCTGACAGTGACGTGGACATCAACGCAGCCCATGAATCATTTTTGGTCGCAATACGTCTTTCACCCGCATGGCTTCAAATAATCGGCTTCTTGAGCGTTTCATAGGGATCACCTAGCGACGGATATTCAACACTCCTTGTTTAGTTTGCTCTTTTAGCAAGCGGCTCCTTCTATTATTTTCCATTTCGATTTCAAAACATGATGCTTCCGAGCATATAAAATATTATTGAAGGCACAGTAAATGTGGAAAACTGATTAATTTTGGTATTGTTGCAATAAAAACACAGTTTCCTACAAAGGCCATGCTCAAAAACTGGATGACGGTGATGTCGTTCTATTCACAGCATTAACTGCTTCTTATGATTCAATTATTCGTCGCGAGTATTTAGTGACTTAATCAGCCTGGCTGAGGTCCAATAAATACGCTACAACGTATAGCACTTCCTATTGCTCCAATTTGCGTTTTTTGGAGAATGACTTCTTTGATTTCATCATATCGCTTCCACACTCACTTGCCGATTATTCTTCGTTTGATAAGGTCAAGGTAGACGGACAGTTGCGATTTCACTGGCCTCGTCACAGAATTCCGGGACAAGAGAGCCAGAACGCATCCTAATTCCTCGCTGAAAGATCGTTCCGGAAACTAGTGGTGACTTAACCACGGCACTGTTAACTTTTTGGTGCCATTTTTTCCAGGATTAGATCGAAGTTTTTTTTTGAAATTCCTCCTTGTGGTTGAATTAAGCTAAAAGTATGCCTCCAGGGGTCATCTAGGTCGTAGAACACGAAAATCGCATTCACTTGATGAGAGGGCGCCCCGCGCTCACCACGGGTACCCCCCCCCAGGAGGCCCGTCGCGCGGCAAGAAGGCAGAGTCGGCGGACGAGTTGCAGCGCGTGATGTGCGATGTAGGACGTGCAATGGGACACTCTATTTAACTTGACGCGAAATCCCTATAGTACGCGCGCGACTCGTCCGCTGACTTTGCCTTCTTGCCGCGCGACGGGCCTCCTGGGGGCACTTTCAGCAAACGACTGTGATCATCGTGTTCTCTGAGTCGAACTACCCAATGACAGTTATTCAGCAACTTTATGATCCAAGTTTATATGGTACCGTTTGGCGCCGGTGCATATAGCACGACCGCGAGGCGCTCACACATCAAACGGATGCAATATATGTGTTTCTCGCCAAGTTTCACCCAACAAGACAAATCCCGAGGAAAATCCACTCTGATCTCGGGAAAGCGAGGCAGTAAAGGGTATATGATGAGAACACTTGGTCATAAATTACCAAAAAGTCATCAAATGCCTAGGTGGAGGTCGTCGTAGAACGACGGCAACTCTGAAGATCTCTTCAGTATTACACCATAGGTCTCCAAGAAATCTAAGAAACGACGGGGCGTGAGTAACCAGGTTATTTTATTTGTTTTTCGGTTTCTGGAATTAACCAAGCTTTGAAGGTTCCTGAGATGCGGTGCACTGAGGAATGGATGGGCGGGAGGGGGTGGTGGGGAGCTGTGATAGGGAACCGATACGATCTTCTTAGTAAAAAGACTCGCTCGCCGACCATTAAACTTCAAAATCAGCAAGAAATAAAAACTCCGCGCAGTAACTCCAAAAGTCCTGCTACAGTAGGGTTGATCTCTAAAAACCCTTCCGAGCTATTCTCCACTTTTCATCAAATTCTTCTCGCTTTTTCCTTCTACTCTCACCATTTGCACTTGGGAATCACTTCTTACTTCTCGTCGTTCTCTCAACTGCCTCATTTCGATGGTGATTCACATTTATGAGCTCATTAGATCTCCCATATAGCCAGTGATCCATGACAGTTGTCTATCACGAGGCTTTTGCGTCAGAAATCGAGCATGAAGAATCACTTGAACGCCTGCTTTACAGATGATACCGCTCATATTGGTCGTCCTACTTGTGGCAACGTCAATAAATGGGCATGGAGGAAGGACGATGGCATCCGATATTCTCTCGGCACATGGTGGGGTCTTTCGCGATTTGCACTGGACCAACGACGAACTCGCAGAGATCTCAGCTTTGCACACTACCGCTTCTCATCATAAACTCATGCAGTTAGTGGCGGTAAGTTTTGAGCCGAAATCAATCGTGAATACATTCAGTTTCTTAACCAAAATTGAATACCAAGAACAATCACTAACAGATTATTTACTTCACGCGTGCGGATATATAGGAGGAGGGTCAAAAAAAAGACATTTTGCCTATGTCGGACTTCGGCCTTTTTTCTTCGCAGAGATTGCCGTCGTTGACGGGAGTTCCTCAGCAGAGTATTCCCTAAGTGTCCCTCTATAAGTGAAACGCAGGCCCTCCTTCACTGCCCTCACCGTCTTCAGAATATGACGTCATCTGTCATCGTCGTCAAGCTCAAGGAGGCCTACGCAAAGGTTCAGATCTGCACGACCCTTTGAAGCACCCCGTCAGCTCGACCAGCGCATCATGTTTTCCAGAACACTTCTTCTGATTAGCCGTCCAGCCAGTCGATGGCCATATGAAGATTTTCTTATAGAATGAAATGCGCTCGAACTCGGTCTCAATTGAGCAAAGAGTGTTTAAGTTTATCTGAAAGTGGAGACAAAATGTGTTTTTTTTATTGCCCCCCCCCTGTATAGCGACTCTTAACCACAGATTCCATTAGAATCTATCCTTTATCTAAATTCACGCGATGCCATCTCGGCCAGCCACATCTCCTCAAACATCCCCATAGCAATCCTTAAATAAACTCAATCAACCTAAAGAGCTATACTGCAGGGCTAAGCAGACTTAACTATCTCAGTGCCCCAAAATTTACTCTCTTACCTCCCTCTTACCTCTTCACCGACGAGTGCTCAAAAGCCCTGGTGGCGGACCTTGTATATCTATTTTTTTCGTTTTGAGCTTCTCCTCGAATAAGGGTGCCCAGCGGTTCAAAAACTTCGTTAACCCCTTCACGCCCATCAATAACCTTACTCGTTAACATAAACCTGATATTTTATTCTTGGGCGTGGCAATTCTGGAATGCCGAATGCCTGTAAGCTTCACCCGTCCAACAGGGCCAAGGATCTACACCGTCTTGGAGTCCCAGTCCGAGAGTGGAGGTCCTTGGTTTGTTTTGAAAGGTAGAGGAGAAACTAGTGTAGAAATTTTCAACAACAAAAGAAACTCGAAACTTAGGGATTCTGGAACGAATTCAGAATTCATTTGGAAATAATTCATTTTATTTTCTCTCCCTCTTCTTTACGCCATTTCGCTCTAACACCTTTTGGGAATCGGACGTGACGTTGAAAATGTTAAGGAAGGGAAAGGCGTGGTCAGCCCTCAGCACTGAGCTTGATCCCAATGTACCATTGTACTGTCTTCTGAAACCAGACTCATTTACTTACTGAGCTACCTCATTTCAGCGAAAGTTGATGGATTCGGATATCGACGACGCGGCAAGGCGGAGAATCGAGAAGTTCATGAGGTTAAAACGACCGCCAAAATTTCTTGAAACCTTCCTCACTGACGAGGATAGGAATTATGTAAGTGACTAATCAATAAAAGTAACAGCTTTTATTAAATCTATGATAAATCGGTGGACCGAATCATGAGGGACAGGGGAAGCTATCATTAGCAAGCAAGTGAAATCGAATCATATCAATGATATTAACAAAAATGAGTGTTTGGCACGCTCCGCGATCAGGCGGGCTCGCCTGTTCCATCCAGGGGGTAGTAGGTGGGCAAGTGTTGATGTCGGGCCCCTTTTGCGGCTTGAAAGTACGCGACAAAGGCGCAAGGAGCTCGTCCAACCCGCAACTCACACCTTCGTCCGCAAGCCCCACCCTTCGCTGTCGGTTGCCACGTGGCGCTGCTTGAAAAGCGCGGGCGCATTTGAGGCAGTGGTCCCAGCGCGATCCAATGTTATTGACACTGGAGCAAGTAGAGTTAGGTTCGTGAAACTCGTCCAATTCGCCTCTTCTCTATCCCAAGGTGGAATGTGGCTGAAATAGGGGAGGTCTCTGTACGGGGCGTAATCGGTGGTTTCGTTTGCTTTCCTTCTCTTTACAGACCACCTCCCACCTATAGCTTCATAACTGAACGCTTTTCCACACCTATTTTATCCCGAATCTTGCCTTTAACAAAAATGAGTGTTTGTAGTGGTCCAGGATATATTTGGTGCTAAATGGAAATAGCTGAGGGCATTGGGTAATGTACCCATTACCCAAATACCGATTCGGTTCCGCAAACAGCACAGCAGCAGCAATTCTTAATTCTAGCTTAATGGGCACATCCTGAGCATAACGAGCTCTCAACTGCCGCTTTCGCTGAACTCTGCCCCCTTTAAGATATCTGACACATCCCAAACGGAATTATTGCACCCTATTTGGGCACGTTCTGCACCCCCGGTGGGAGGGGATTCGCTCGTTTTGGGTGGTGTTGTGGCATTTTCGGTTCACCCTAGATACTGTCATCCCTATCATTATATTGGCTAGGCCCACTCAGACCGAGACGTGATTTTTGGTGTAAGCTGCACGCTTAATGAACCCGATCGGTCCCCCGCAATTGGCGGCCTTTTGCATCGTCCTATCAATGCTGCTGCTTCTCATGTACAATGATGTTTCCGTAATTTTGCGTGGAATCCTTAGCTCCTACTTTCGCAATATTCAAACGCAGGCGCTGTGGTCGCATCCGCGAAACAAAACCTACGTAGAGTCGCCGTAAGGCTTTATCAGCGCCAGCCATGGCCCTGTCGTCGTGCAACCGTCAGCGCACTGCCTGATAGCGCGTAATCAATTGCGCAAACACATATCAACTCCAGTATGGTCAATCACTAACTGATCCAATCAGCTCAACATAACTGATTATCCGATTGCGCTACACACTCGACCACTGATCAAGCTGGTACGAGAAAATTCGTGCCACGCAAGCGTTTTGCGTTGCAAAGGTCGAACCATACCAAATGCTTGGTCTTGACGGTGATAAAGGGGACGGTAGGGTGAGAAAGTTACGTAATGGTCACGTGATTGGTACCGGTTGCGCTACGCTAGCTCTGTCATAGCTCGCTTATTCGAAATCTTGAGAAAGATTTAAGCACTTTCGCGTAAACAAGGAACGGAAGTATAGCCGGCCGAGCGGCGCCTCGCCAGTTCGTCAATTATGAAAGATCCATTAGTAAGTTTAAGAGTAGGGAGATGCGATACCACTGACTCGTGGAAGGTTGTAACTCCTGGCAAGGTACAAGAACCCCCGAAACAATCAATTTTAATGGGAAGTAGCAACAAATATATAAAAATTGAAGAAATCGTGCTCGGGTACTTGTTGTACATATTTCTCCCCTACCCAAAGGCGCCATTTGTTGCAGCATTCATAGTTTCACGCATGGAAATTCAATTTTAAAAGGAGGAAATTTTCGAGAACCACAATTGTAGACACGAACAGACAACTAGGCGGAGCCAATGAGCGCATAGGAATGGTGGAATGGCCAGGGTCACGCGTAGGAAGTTGAATTCGAGCTTCCGAATTCAGGGAGGTCAGAGTCAGATTCAGGGAAGTTCAGCGTGATAGATTAGGATGCGATAGAAGTTGTAAAGTGAGGGCTGCCATTGGTGAGACAGCCGAACAGATTTCTTACAAGGAAGGTCTTTCAGGACATGGAGCGCTTTTTCGAAATGGTTTTCTGCGAGAGTTCGATCCCCGGTGATGACTAATTTTTGCAATATAGTTTGGCGCCCCCAGATTGCCGCCAAATAACGCCATCGTCGAGTATAGATGTCATTGTCGTGTTTTGCGGCAATTTGGATCCCGCTCTCTTGAACATACCCAGGGCGTTCAGGAAAAATGAACCCATGGTTCTTGTGTTCCTCACACGACCTGCTAAAAACCAGTAACCATTTGATAAAAACGATCTTATGTCCTGAAACCCCCCCCCTTGCTAGTGACATATACTCCGAGAGCACCAAATGACAGCGTGCCGTTCCAGCGCAACAATTGTGGAAGCTTCTAGCTGATCGGGATTTTGAAGGATTAGTTCTTTTAGTTTTCGGGGTGTTTACCGGAAGAAACTGAATTTTTTCCCTCCTTTCGCTCTTATCGTAAAATATCAATCTTAATTCATAGAGTAAGGGAAGGCAGAATTTCGCGGTTTTGTTTACGATTACTTTCACGATGGTTTACCGATAGGTTCTGCTAGAACTGTGGTCTTTTTTTCGAGTTATTCCTAGCCACTTTCTGAAGTTTCGGTTGTCTTTATAAAGCCCGCAAGGTGCTGACCATTCCGATGTATGAAGTTTGTATTTTTGTTTCAGTTTCTAGTTTAGACGCGAGCAAAAAGATAAGCGATAGCGCACAGAATGCAGCGCACTCATCAAGACCTTTTTTTGAATGAAAATGAGCGTGAACTACGGTTTTCGTACAACACCAAAATCAAAGAAAATAATTTTTGCACCATCACAAAAAAAACATTAAAGCTGAAGACGCATTTTTCTTATTTCCGCTTAAAATCGAAGTTAGCACGGATGCTGTCGCAAAAATGATAAAATCTCAGAAGGATGCAATAAAATGACTGATCGTATTGGACAATCAAATCCAAGCCAACTACTTTCAGCTTCTTCAACACCATGCTGCCGGCGATTTCCATCAGTACGCCGTGCTTTTGTTCGAACGATTATTCGAGCTACCAAAGGAGCAGGCGGTGGCCGCTTTGCGCTACTTTGGCCACACTGCCGAGGCCGAGGCGCTGGCCAATGCCGAGTGCTACGAGTGCGAAGTGCAACGACTGGCTGAACGACTCGCACGCTGAGATCACTGATATGGTCCGATTTGCCATGCATATCTTTAATCTACATGTATACCAAAGAACTCTCTCGTTCACCGTTTTATGACGATGAGTGCCAAATATCAATATCGTGATGTCCGGATCCCACCGCACACACCAACACCTCACCTATCTCCCAACATCCCAGCTTTATCAGACGTCTCAGTAATTTTGTGATTATCTCTAAAAATTCTCCCATGCACTCCGAACCAACACGGCGTGTCCCACATTGATTACGGTTGTGAATTGTACAGGATCTGATTGCTAGATCTCAAGTATTGATTGTGTTGCGATCAATAAAGCTGTCTATGTTAATACTGATTGTTTCACTGACTGCTCCACCCTTCGAATTTCAGGCATACAATATTTTCGTCTCAATTCTAACAACGGGAACGATTCCACTCGGTTATTCTATGCTTTGTTTCGATCGTTTTGTTAGTATTCTCCAAATCCAAAGCTTCAACCCGATTCATCCAACTGCGTGCGTGAACAGGTGGCACCCAGGCGGACTTCTCCGGCAGTGTTTCGCCGTTGTTTCCGCGCGGCCCTACCTCGACCGTCCATGGTGTGTTTCGTAAGTATGTTTCTCTTCGAAAAGCAAATTTTCATGCGTGAAACTTTACACCTTATAACTCTATAAATCACAACTGACATATCCGTTCAGGAAAATAAAAAGAATTTTTCCTTTAAAGCTTTAGATGCCGTCGAGGCAGTGGAAGAAAAGTTCTGAGAAAATGGAGACATTCTGTATCTATCTTTCATTTCCGCTCGACACACTATACTAGTTCTGCAGTAACTTGGAAGCGTAGTTGCTCCACATACAACCCCAGTCAACGGTCTAGGTATCTGCCACCATAAAAGGGTAGTAAAAATTAAGCACTCTGAAGCAACAGTCCACCACATGATGAACAATATTAAGCGAATTCAGTACTTTATAACTAAACTTCTGTGGTCGCTAAAATCTTTCAAGGACCCAAGTATGGAACCAGTCAATGAATGCACTCTCTACCAGGACAACTTCCTCCATTTTTCTTGAAATTGACGAGTTTCTCGCCCATATTCATGGCTCTTATTTCCACCAAAGGTATCCCTACTCTTTCCCATAATGTTTCGATGGCGCTCAGGTCGTGCGTCAGGATTAGCCTCCGTTAAGAGCATAGCATGCTGTCGAAACCATTCCTTCACAGTGGAGGTGCGACGTTTTGGTCGCTCTTGCTAGAAGACGAAGTAGTACAGCACACGTGCCAGACGTTTGAATACGCAACACCTTCTAAAACCTAACTGTATACGTGCCCCTTCACCAATTGGAACCTTATGAAGGTATCTGGTGGTGAAGTGGTCGGCTATGGAAACGGGTCTACGCACACCTAAACTCGAGATCCCTCACAGGGCTCCAACGTCATCTGGAGCAACGAGAGTAAATTCAAGATGTTTGTCGGCGACTGAAATAGGAATGTGTGCGGTCCTGAGGGAAAACGTTTCGATCCAAGGAATCAACTGCCATATCGTAAAACTTGGCGGAGGCTCGGTGATGGTAGTCCGTAAAATGATGCCGTACCACTACACAGGATTCGAGGAGTGCGGACGCATCAATTAGATTTAGACGGGATTGCATATAGGGTCAACCGCCCGTTGCGCAAAGAACAACGAGGGGGTCGTATTTGGCCAATGGAAGGGAGGGGTCGTAACCTCAAGTACCATTCACAAAATTAGAAGCTGCCAAGGCGTGGCTAAGTGGCAAAGGAGGACAGACTTTCAACTGCCACTGCGACTACGCACCACAGAGTGGACGTATTTGAGTAAGAAATCTCGTTCTAGGATGCGCCGATTGAATGGCGTCATGTTCAGTGAGCACAAGCGAAAATCTTCCAGAGAAACTCCCATGCTTTTAGAACAAATCAAAGTGGAGGAAAGTGCAGCGAATTCGGCTGATTGACCTCTGGAGTACTAATAGAAACCTATGGCAGGAAAAAGTTTTCTTTCAAGATATTCTAGCATATGTTATGAAGAAGTGCATGTCATGTGGATTTCAACGGTTTTTATCGCTTCTCATTAGACCAGTAATGAAGGGACTTATGGTTATTAAAATTTAGAAACTAGCGTTTTAGGAGAATGGCTTGATAAAACCATGGAGGGAAAAAACGGAACAACGGGACGATTTTTCGGAAGAGTAGTCATGCAAAAAAATCTCGATATCATTTCAAATAGCGTCAATCTTCTAGTTTCTATTAGCTTTGGAAATCTGCAAAAGTAACAGCGAGGAGAAGTTTTATGAACGTATGAATGACGGACAAAACTAGAGTTCTTCATCTGGGGAAAAGTAATCCTCGACATATTTACCACATCAACGGTACACCTTTATCTGCAGTCGATCAAGTTACCGATCTAGGGTTTCTGATAACCAAGGATCTTAACTTCGATCATCACTGTGAAAATGTTGCAAGAAAAGCTACAGCTGTCATGTATAATTTGTTCAGAGCTTTGTCAACTAGGAGCCCCTCAGTCTTGTTGCGGGCTTATAAGTCCTACGTTAGGCCTATCTTGGAATACGGTACCCCTGTGTTCAGCCCATTTCGGGTTATGTCAGTTAAGAAACTTGAGGCCGTCCAAAACAATTTCACTAGAAAACTAATGGTGAGGGTACTCGGCTTTATGTATGACCAAATCCCTTCAGCTGCTGTCAGAAACAAAAACTTGGGTTTAACTTCATTGGAGTTCAGGCGGAGGAGAAACGATCTCTTGTTGTTTCACAAACTGGTACATGGCAAAATGGACTTAGATATCGGTGAGCTCTGGACGAGAAGGTCCTCAATAACGAGAGGCGACGGGTTAAAGTTAGATGTGGGTAGAGCCAGATCAAATATCAGGCGTCATTTCTTCACTTCTAGAGTTCTTTCCTTGTTTCGAAAGTTATGCAAGAAGCGTCGGATATTTACAGCATCCTACAATGCATTCAAAACAATTGTGGACACTTGTTTGAGTCCGTAACTCCATTGTACCAATTTCCTTCTCTTTCTTTTTGTTTTGTGTTGTATCCTTGTTATTGTGTTTCTATGTTTCTTCGTTATCATGTTGGTTCTTATTATTATTGTCTAGGATACGTGTTAAATTACAAATACGCACGAATCTGCTCGTGTAATAAAATATATATAATATTGTGGGAATTCACAGACTTCCGTTCAGCCCCTTCTCACTGCCTTTACGTACTTCCAGTAAACAGTTGGTGGGAGTTTAGTAAGAATAATAGTAATTGTGTAGTAGGTCAGTAGAATGCCCATTGAATT
>MU873148.1:0-11116 GCA_036418205.1 Ostertagia ostertagi | reverse complement strand
TAAAAAGCATTTTGCCGTTGATCAATCCCGTTTTGGGATGCGGCACGCATTCTACTTCCATTTGTACATTCGCAGTGGCATTTGAATGCGATGTGGCCTATACAATGACTTGCGGGGGCCAGCCGATGTTCAAGTCAGTGTTTTTATCCTCCCAGACAAGTCTGGTACCAATTAACCGACCCCGGAGGGATGGAAGGCTTGGTTGGCCCGGGCGACTCACGACCCAGGATTTGATCCCGGACCGCTCGCGTGGTGAGCGCGCCACTTGTCACTGCACCACTTCCCCCAACCAATAAATAAATAAAATAAAAATAAAGGAATCCGCCATAAATAAAAGTTTCCTTAGTGTTTTGTTTGCCAACTGTGAATGAAACGAAAGAATGTTCTTGTAAAACATTCGCGACGCGAACTGTAGTTAACAAAGAAAACATGTTAAAGTTGATATCTGCTAGATCTTTCAGCCTTGTGGTCGTTGCCAAAGTCAGCTAACCGGCTCGTCACGGTAGACAGTGAGTGCTGATAAACAATGGCAAATATACCATGAAAACTGACAGGGCGAAACGGTGCCTCGGTAGTGTAACTTGTGGCGCATTCGCGCGGTAAGCGAGAGGTGCGAGTTTGACTTCCGTCTGAAGCGAAAGTTCTGTTCATAACCCAGCATTGTGAAATTCCCTCATGATTGTATGTTGCAGGCATGAAGCAGTGAGGTAGTGAGCGCGGAGGGAAGAGGATAATAGTATAGTAATATAGAGGTACAACGGATTAGGGGGTGCAGACACCCACATTTCAATGAAAAAATGGGAGCGGGTAAAGCGGTCTTTGCAACGCTCCAGCTCCCATACTTATCATCGGGTGTGCCTGTCATTGCTAGCACACTTTAAAACTGTGCACACTCTATTGATGGATGCCAGCGGGAACTCTAGGAACCTGTATTTCTTAAGAGCCTCATGGACTCACGAATCCCAGCGTTTAGGTACTACTCTCGATCTATTATATGATAAGCTTCCGAAAAAAGCGCGATATTACAAAAATCACGAATCCCATGCACAGTTGGCTCACCCGGAAACTATTGAGCATCTAACAAGATGGGTGTTTTAGGGCAAGCCGCACTTCTTCGAAACGGTTTCTTGCATCTTGTAGGGGCACGCACCTATGGACCACAGAGCCATGTTTCATTTTCGCTCTCAATTGTGCCAAAAAAGTATTGGTTGCGTAAAAGTGTTGCTATTGATGGTTCGATCCCCCGCGGCGACTAAATTTTGCATTCAAGGTTGGCGGCTACTTTTGGCTTCAAAATGGTCCTGACGATGAATATGACATCTGATTTTGACATTTAGCGCGATTTGGCACCAAACCGTAGGCGCCAACCCAAATGCAAAATTTAGTCGCCACGGGGGATCGAACCATTAACAGTACCTTATGCTTCTTTTTTGGTACTGCTAAAACCGTTCAGCGAAAATGAAACATGGTTTTGTGCTCTCTACATGGTTCTGCAATTTGCAAGAAATCAAATCATTGTGATATTTCCTTGATATTTCCTTATCATGTTAACAATGGATGAGTTTGATCAGTTCGTTTGATGAAAGTACTGGAGTTCTGGAGGCGATGAACTCGGCGAAGGTCGTTTCACCATCATGTTAGATTTTTCAGCATTTCTCTTTTGAATGCTATCCAGACGGGTGAAAAAGTGAATAGGCTGGAGGTTGTGTTGTAAGTGTTTTAATTGGATGAAAGAATTACAAGGTGCGCTAAAATTATAGCGATAGCGATTTCGTGTTGCCTAGAATGAACATTTCACAATTCTAAGAACAAAAAGACCCTAGACCCGTCCTACGCACTCTGAAGCAATTCTTCGGAAGAATACCCAAAAATGTGAAGTTCCAGTTCAACTTACAAAATCGATTCCATAGTGGAGCCGATGTTACTTTCGGCTTCAATCGGTTTTTGGCTCAGTAGAGGTGCTTGAGTCAAGGCGTGAAAAACATGGCTCTTTTCTTTTCTCACTTCGAAGTAGAACAAGGCGACTAAAGTGGACAGGACTTGGTTGTGAGTTACAGCGTGCTCATAATTGGGATTTGCTGGAGGGGCTTGTGGCACGCAAAGCAATACGAACTTTTGAGACAACCTCAGAATTCGTTCAATAGGAAGCGTAATGGCATTAAGGAAGAAAAGTTCGTCGGCTCTGGCTGCAGTGAACGTCACACTATTTTTATTCTGGATTTTCATTTTTACCCTGGTATATCTGATATCTGAGGAGCTGTTCTTGTTCCTACCGTACTTTTTGCTCCTAGAAAAACGAAAATGAAAATGAGAAATGAACCAAAGTGACTTATGGACAACGTCGTTTCAACGTTGTGATAACATGATGTTCGTAATGTTTTATGTGGTTGGGGGTATGTCTATCGGAAAACCCAAAGAAAAACTTTGCGAGAATAGCACAGGGGCGAAAAAATGGGTAACGAAATGTTGGCGCGTATGCGAGCTGTAGTCAACGCATTGAATGGCTTATGACAATCCAGTATCCCCTCCTCGTAGCACAAAACACAGGAAATGTAAGACCGATCAGTAAGTTCTTTCTCAAGGGTTGTATGCAGACAACGGTCAAACACCTCGGTGGTGGATTAATAATGGGACGCCTTTCCTTGTTGAGTAGTGAAAACATTCTTCGGTTGACTCATATATTGTTCAAGTGAACTGAAACTGAAGTGACACTTCTTATAGCATCAGTTCGATCACGAGGCACGTTGTTGATGACATCTCTCTCTTTACCTTTCTATTCTCACACCCATTGCATTGTGAAAAAGTACATCTGGTTGTGTCCAATTACGATTCTCCAGGGTGTTCCGTTCGTAGCGTATATAATCACTATCAAATTTTTCGAGGCCGATGTCATGAGCGCTACTGTATCCACAATTACGACCCCACTAGACCTTCGGCAAGCAGATTGCACGTGTCAACTACGCTGCACAAATATAGCCACCCACAAATTGTTCTGATCCCCGTATTTTAAACTTACTGGGAAAACTTTCGAATGTAATAGAAAATGTTTTGAAATGATCGCAAATTTGAACAACGATTCGAAAGTTCCAGGTCTAGAATCGCCAAAAACTTTATTTCACATTTTTTTCAGAAAAGGTCGCTTTCCCTATAATTCAAAGTGATACAGCCACTCCTAGTCTCTCCTTTTCATTCTTGCTTGATGTAACAGATTTGGATGCGGCGTCCTAGACGCTGATTCCAAATCTGCCTTCCAAATCTGCTAAACGGCTCTCCGAACGGAGTTATGAAGCGTAATAGCTCAGTGGTGATGGTCCGGGGTGGCAGGTAAAAGCTCGTAGGATCGGTTCCTTTGCAAGTTTGTTGCTTTGCTTTTGTCCGCAACACTTCTAGAGACAAAAGCAAAGCAACCAACTTGCAAAGGAACCGATCCTACGAGCTTTTACCTGCCACCCCGGACCATCACCACTGAGCTATTACGCTTCATAACTCCGTTCGGAGAGTCGTTTAGCAGATTTGGAAGGCAGATTTGGAATCAGCGTCTGGAGACGCATCAGGAGGTATACATTTCATTTCAAACGGCCACTTCGACCTACCATCCTTCCCTTGTAAGAATATGGGCATTGACTAATCTCCCTATAGATAGGTTTGAGGGAAGAAGTCGTCGCGGAGACCGTGTCATTTCTGCTAAAACAGTGCAAATAATAAAGGATAAAGGCATTCGCCGTCGATAATCCTGTTTGGGATTCGCCTTTCCCCTTCCTATTGGATCCCGTATTTGGCCTTTATGCAATGACTTGCGGGGGCCAGCCGATGTACAAGTCAGTGTTTTTATCCTCCCAGACAAGTCTGGTACCAATTAACCGACCCCGGAGGGATGGAAGGCTTGGTTGGCCCGGGCGACTCACGACCCAGGATTTGATCCCCGGACCGCTCGCGTGGTGAGCGTGCCACTTGCACCACACTTCGTATAACAGTACAATAGAATGCTAAATTTCATAGGAAAGGTTTTCTGTTTTACACAATGAATCTTTTTCTTTAATTTTCGTGAGTGTATTTATTATTATGGGGTCAACACAAAGGGGTACTCTGGTTTGTTTCGCACGTGCCTTTGATTGGAAACTGGACGATGGACTTTTTCTTGATGTCGTCAGTAGGAAGGAAAGGAAAGACTGTGGATTCTGGATTAATTTATTAATTTACTTTTAAAAATTTTAGCAGGCCATCGAAGCAGGAGCGATCACGGTATTGCGTTCGTAGTTTTCTTTCTACCTGTATTTCTTCACAGTTTACCTTCTATGAACTTTTTCTTATTTGTCAGGAGCGAAAAAGGTGGAGAGACACGCGAAAATGGACATACAGGCGAACAATGGTCTTGATTTAGAAGATTACTGCATGCCCGCCAAAAATAAGTCGTTTACGCGAGTTTCTGTTCACAAGCGGCATTTGTCAATTATGATCAGAACTTCAACACCTGGCAAACCATGCGCATAAAGACTAAGCTCAGAGGAATTCCTAGCAACGTGTTTGAAGGACATCGGATGCTGTTTTTTTAACCTGGCAGACCTTGAACTAAATCAAAGAAGAACGTCTAGAGCACTTTACACTTCCTTATGCTACTGTATTCCAAGAGGAACCAACATTACGCCGCTCTAACCCAGGTCTCGCGCAATGTGACTTCTTTCTCTTCCATTTTTAGACGATTTGTCCGTTTCCAAAGTCCCTATGTTGCTTTCTGGGAAAGATAACATGAGGAAGAAAACAGAGTCAATGACAAGTGTTCATCGAGCAAAGTTGGAGAATGGTATTCGTTTCAAGGAGTTCAGCTTCATCGGGCAAAAAATAAATAAATAAAAAATAAAAAATCAGCGTGCGAACGCAATGATGCGTATCATTTTGAACGAGAAGACGTATCTTTCCAAAAAATGAACAAAATGGGGGAGGGTTACCTCAATATGGAACTCAGAGGCGTCTTCACCCAGACACACTGGCGTGGTTGGGCGTTCACTCATATGAGCTCAGAGGCGATTCTACGCAGACAAACACTGTTTCTCAGTCGCACTCAACTTGCATACAAAGATAATCGGTTTTCCCGCGATCAAATTCGTCTCATTTTATTTGCCCTTTTCGAAACTCATGAGAACGAGTTCCCAACAATGGTGCAGTGTGGCTGTGACATTGAGTAGTATAAGTGGGCATTGTAAAATTTTCATTGAGAGCGTTCAGGTCCGGGTTTGTGAACAATTGCCGAGTTTAGGCGCCGAACGACAACTTTTTTTTATTTTGTTTTCATTATAGCGTCAAATTTGTTTTAATTGGTTCCTTTTTTAAATTATAAGTTGGGTTATTCGTAGCGGGTTGGGCTGTGGGCTTACAGAACCGTATTTCAGTCCTTGGAACGAGGGAGCCACAGAGCAAGTTTTGTGAACAGATCTTCGTGCGGGGAGGAAACATTATTTATTGAGCTTTTCACAGTCAATATAATATTGGCGCAGTTCATTGGTTGATCGTCAGCGTTCCCTCACCTGAAAATGTGAACTGTTTGAGTGAAGAGTATGTTTGATAACATAGGTAGGGAGCAATAATCGCCGTTCGGATCGGGTTTTACAATTACCACTCTATTGTTGAGACTACACGTCTTTCGCACAAAGTGCCGGTCTGGCAGGGATGGAGGTTTTGTTGGCCTGACTTGACGACGGTGCATTTGAGTCCGGTCCTGTGGGGATGATAGGTATCGCCCTTTGTACTAAACCACTTCGGCCCGTGTAAACTATCATACAGTATTATATTAACCGATATGGCAACAAGCGCACTGACGTGAATGGGCTCTAGACAGACTAGACACAATGGATCGAATCCCCATTCAGACACCTGTTCTATGGTGAATGAAATCAAATGCAGCGTTCCAGCTGCAGCAAATCAGACACTTTACAATTGTTTCATGTCGAAAACATCCACTCCGTAATGTCACTCTTCGAACGGGTAAAGTGAAAAACGGCAGTCTAATGAAGGAAGACTGGTTGAACAAGCTGTCTCTTGAAAATGCGGAAAAATGCAATCGGTAATAAGACTAATTATGTAGGTCCTCTGCTGGGAGTGGAAACTTCTCCGGACCTCGGTTTAGCCTAAGACATCTTCTCTGTGCATATTAAAAAGATATTCTGCCCATTTTAAAATAGAGTGTATTCAGTGCTTCATACTGCAAGCACCTTTGCACTAAAGCGTTCTCTCTATTGCGATGCCGACAAGGGAAAGGTGGCATGATTGTTTGGAGATTTGTGCATTGACTTCACGAATTGCTTCAACTTAGTTGAACCATTTTAACCAGTTTTTTTTTGTTACACGAAGAGCTGACTTACGGCTCCTTGTCTTGGGGGTTTACTGCATTTTTTAATGTTTTTCAAGTGTGACACGTAAGCAGTTGCGGAAATTGCAAAAGAATTCGCTAACGGGTGACAATTCTGAACTGAAACCGGTAGTTTGGCAGATCGCAGACGGATATTTCTTTTGAACACGAGAAAAATGTGGCAATAGAGATTCAGGAAACGATTACCATAGGAGTGATTCGTGATCAAACTGATGCAGTGAGTGTTCAATTCACGTTGATTAATTATGAATAAAAGAAATAGAACAATTCAAATTATGAACAAGGGACGACATGTATGAATGTACACTGAATATGTTTAATAATTGTCTATCGGGAACCCGATAAGAAAGCGGCACTTTCGGGATTCTTAAACTTTTTATACGCTTTGAGACGACTCTTCCAGTTCTCCGGATCAGCGATTCAGTGTATGAAACTTTCTGAGGAAATTGTGCTATTGGTGGGTCACCTTTCAATAGTAAATGTGCCAGCCGCCTACGCTTAATATACCTACACAATTTTGTTTGATGGCATTCGTCCTTTCTGAAATGCGCAAATGATAGATCGAGACTATTTTGAAGAAGCAAATTCAAGCAACAAATTGGTGGGGTAACAGCGGTCGATAATAAATTGTGGATGCCGAATTGACTTAATGCAAATAGAAGCAAAGCAACTGTCAGGAAGCCCTTCCCCTAAAATGAGGGAGGAGCGCTTCCGGACAAGTTTTCTGACTTGCTTGCTCCACGGCACCACCAACCGCGTGTATTTGGATTATCCGTCACGACGTATGCCGCGTTGCGTGTCGTGCGGCTCGCGCGAGGTATCTCAGGAAACGGTTAACTAGCAATTGTTTTTGTACTGTACGCCACAACGAGGTTTTTAAGATGGAATCTTTATTTACTGGCCTTACGTTTCGACCGCTTCGTCTTCTTCAGAGGCCTGGAGATTGTCCAAGATTCCACCGATGCGGAGCAGTAGCTCACGCCCTGTGTTAGTTGACGTCAATGAGGGCTACAACTGGCTCCCCTAGAGTGGTTCGCTCTGCGGTTGTACGTAACGACGTCTTCTCTTGGATACTTATTGTCCTTGCTTTTAGAACAGTTGTGTGCGAAGAGCGCCAAGCCTTTCGTCTCACGTTGTCTTATGAATTCATCCGATACGATTCAGGAGACAGTGGCTTGTCGCCCCAACACTCATTATGGAGCAGTTCATGGGATTTGAGCTGGGAGATCTGTGTTGTCAATCCCCGTATGAAATTCTGTGATATCCTGTTGGCACCAATCTTGACCAATCTTCGCATTGTGTGTGGGGACGCTTAGCCTTGCTTCAGTCTCCAAAGTTTCTTATAGAAAGTCCTCTTCCGAGGCAGAAAATGAGTCTGAAGGAGCGAAATAATTCTTGATGTCCAGTCTTATAATCGCAATAATGCGGAATGACGCGATGAATTGTGTGAGTAAGCACGGAGATGCATCAGTGGAAGAAGTAGTTTGAAGCCTAAGGAAGCGAAATGTGGCCTTTCTGGCCAAGGACGCACTATTTAAGCACCCTGGGGTTCTCAATACTCTCTGAGCTTCGCCTCCGTCGCCTGTGCTCCGCCCATCAAAGTGTTGCTCGAGGGTTACAAGGCTTCTGTCAACCAAAGGGTGAGAGCGTAGCTGGAAAAGCACACTTTGTGTCTTATTGGGACTAAGCCTTTTGAAGAAGATAAAGAAAGAAGAGATGCTGTGATAGTGTGCACTTGTGAGAGCTCCCAGACATCACTACAAAACGCTGAACCGCCAAGGCTCGCGGTTGACAGATGTCCTGAAACCCTTTGTTAGAGCACTGCATTGGTCTTAGTCATTTTGGTATGAGGGTATACACCTTTCGAGTGGCATATTCTCATAACTTCCCACGGAATTGCGTGTATATAAGCATTTAGATCTTCCGTGGAATGATAGCGGCTTCGGTTTAGCATGTGTAAATAACCTCGTTAAAAAATTTTATTGGCTATCCCAGTCTTGCTAGAGGACGTCCATTATCGGAGGTCAACGGGCAAAGAAAGGGGTCCCATTTTGCGCCTTCTTGACGGATTTCTTTGCTTTTTTCGCCACTGGGGCATTATTCAGCATCTCCACTTCCACTATGAACCCAATCCAATCTAATCGTAATCCCTCGCTTCAAGCAACAGAGCTCCGAGGTGTCTTTATTTAGTGATTCCTGCTCCTATGATTTCCACGAAAACCGCCAATGAATGGCTAAACTCGGCTTTCCAGCACGCTGATTCGGTTGCTCTGGTTGGTCAAGACCGACCAGAGCATGAGCGAGAATGTCCTCTCAACAGAAGCCCATCACGTAATCGAGTCAAACTCCAATGGCATTTTAGCTTTCCACTTAATTTGCTCGCATCGATCAGAATCTAGGCATTTTTATTAATGTATCCGTACTAGTAACAGTTTAACATCGAAAGGATGCGTTCGAGCAATTTCAGCGAACAAACGATGGAGTAAGCTGGATTCCGGTATTGCTCCGTCACGATATTGAATAAATAAATATAAATGTTGCTCGTGGAGTCACAGAAGCAATCCTCTCATGTCTAGACTCACATAATGATGAGTAGCTTATTAAATTTTGTAACAGTAGTCGACAACTTTTAATGGAGGCCCATCGTTTTGCGTCGGAGCAGAGGAGTGGATGTTTCCGAAGGAAGTAAACGATATCCCATCCTGGATGATATATTTCTGTGGTAATGATGGACCGCTGTCAGACAAATACCCCAGGAACTCTTAGTGTGTAAAACTGAAAGTAGCAAGTTTCAAACTCTTGTTACCGTAATTTTTGCCCTTTGTATTGGAATGCTCGGAAAGTTTCACCGATTTTGACTCTCAAATTCAAAAGCGCATATCTCAGTTCAAACAAAGCGACTTTGCTCGAAATGAAAACTATTACAATCCCATACTTTTGCCTACAAGAAATGAGTTTACTGATCCGGATGTTGGAAGTGCTGGAGTTCTGTGAGCTAAGAACTCGGCGAAGGTCGTTTCACCACCATGTTGGGTTTCAATGCTCAATCTCTCAAGTAGGCCTTCCAGATGGTTGGAAAAGTGATAGTTGGTAGGCAATAGGTTTAGTGTGTAAAATGTTTTGCAACACAATTTCCTATAGCTCAGCTAGTTCACACTTGGAAGGCCGAGATGGACTGCGCAATAGAGGTAGAAGAAGCTGGCGCAACGCCAATTTTCAAATTTCTTCGGGTCTTTTACTCTCACCGCTCTTCTGTCAGTTACACCCAATTCGGAGCAAGCCTGTTCAACAGTTTCATTCAGATTTGGTCGCTTGAAACCCTCAGGTGATCAGTGTCAGTCTCCGACATCACTAATCTAATTCAAAGCTTTCATCATCGCGAGAAAGACATTTTGAATTACGACTACACACTGCGTATTTTTTGTGGGCTCAGAACCGACTACTCACTTGATATCGCAATTCGCTTCCTCACATTTCCGAGCAAGTTTGAGAGAAAACAAGAAAAAAAATCAGGGTGTTGAGAATGTTGTATTCAAGTCTACAAAAATACGTGGAACAGAGCGAGTGTGCACAATGCGGTAAAAAGAGGTAGATTGAGATAGGAAGCAAGGAATATTCGCAATCGACAATGGAGGTGCTGAAAATCGTTTTCTGAGGTGACGGCAGAGAGTAATGCATTCAAAGTTGAGTCTATAAAAAAACGGCGGAAACTCTCCGAACAAGTCCCCAATTAATTGGACATATATCAGTCGCGATGAATCATACTCATAGAGGTTCTCGTATTTCTCCTATTATTATACATAGTGAGGGGAACAATATACCAAACTAGGAAACATTTGCGAACCGTTCGTGCAAAAGGGGGGGGGGGGGGGGGGGGCGGAAGTGGTGTAGTGACAAGTGGCGCGCTCACCACGCGAGCGGTCCGGGGATCAAATCCTGGGTCGTGAGTCGCCCGGGCCAACCAAGCCTTCCATCCCTCCGGGGTCGGTTAATTGGTACCAGACTTGTCTGGGAGGATAAAAACACTGACTTGTACATCGGCTGGCCCCCGCAAGTCATTGTATAGGCCACATCGCATTCAAACGCCACTACGAATGTACAAATGGAAGTAGAATGCGTGCCGCATCCCAAAAAGGGATTGATCAACGGCAAATGCTTTATCCTATGCTTCGGCAAAGACAGCGGCTGAATGCAACAGGAGAGGGAACAACGAATCAAAATCAGGATGTGAAAAAAAAATACTTCAAAAAAAAAAAAAGAAAATATGCCTTTTGGCCGGCTGAAGAAAACAATTAAGGGATTGTGCAATTGGTGGAATTTCCTCGCTCAACCCTCTTCATTGCTCTTTACGCTGCGGTGCTCCTAAAGAAGTGAAATAAGTAAGCCGAAACTGACTATGAGACAAAGTTGAAAACTTTAGGAGCAGTGCAACCAGTGGATTATTCATCAGTTCCTTAGGCTTTTTTTCGAAAACTCTAAAATTTTTTCGGAAGGTTCATAGGCTAAAGTTGCAAGTAATTTATGATAGAATGTTCTATTCTCCATCCATACTACCAGAGCATGTAAAGTAGCCGCATTCAGTGATTAACAAGGAAGACCCAAGAAACATTAGATATTGGTCAATCTTTACTCCCATAGCCCAATATCGATACCTCCTTGGCTTTGACTTCACAACTGCGATCAGCGACTCTCGCAGTATGTACTTGAGACACGTGAGCACTTTGCCTCGAACTCGATGAGCACTTCGGAACT
>MU873147.1:0-14501 GCA_036418205.1 Ostertagia ostertagi | reverse complement strand
GCTAGCATAAGAGCGTGAAATGAGCCAGATAGGGTGTGTTGATTGCAGTACCTCCTGCACCTGGCATGAAGTTAGTAGTGGCCGGCATGTCCGAAAAATTTCTTCGGAACTCACTCACCCACTCACCCTCGTTCTCCTAGGAAGGAAACCTCATTTTTAGCCTTGCCCACAAATTTACTGCACTAGGTTTCCATTTTGCATCTCTGCACTCACTTTCGACCGCAAGAATACCCCACTCCTATCAGGGACTAGTGGCTGGGAATGGATATCGCTCGCACGGGATTATGAACAGTTCGCATGCCCCTGATGTATCAATTTGGTGGCACGGTGATGTTAGGCAGTGATCTTCGCTCGAAGGCAAACACCACGCTCCTATATCATATCTTGATAGGTGCGAGTGGATCAATCCCTCTAATAGGTAGTCGCTCGATAATGCGCGACAAGATGCTGTCGAAAAGGAATCACGATAAGTTAGCTGTTGTTGGACAGAGCGCGCCGTGGGAAAAGTAGGGTCAACCGCGTTCGCACTGTGAACGAGAGGTCGCATTTGCGATTTCAAAAGGAGGGTGGGGGCGTCGGGGTTGGGAAAGGTTCACCATGTTCTGAGAAGTGCGAATGAGGGTCGTATTTGTTAGTAGAGTTTCCGATGATTCTTGCGAAATTTGCGAAACAGTTACATGAGGTGAAAAATAGGCGAAATTGCCCCCTCCACCCAAGGCCGTTGTGGAGGGAAAGTGGGCGGAGTTGAGATGTTTTGGCTGTCTCAGCGCTAAATACTATAAGCACAGCAATGATAGGATGGTGGTCGGGTAGATGGCGAAGGGTTGTGTTGGGGAGCCTGCCAGGGCTGAAGGTGATAGTGAGGGGGGGGTCGCAGAGACTCTCTTAAGGGCGGAGGGCGACAATGTTTTGGGAAGTGGAACGCGATGTTTGACCCTAGGGACAAGGTGGAGAAGTGCTGCATGAAATTGACTTTGGATCCAATCACTTCCTACGCACTCACCTGCCAAAAACATTTACATATTTACCTTCTTCCGCCCAACACCTCAAAAGCTGACACTGTCACAATATTTTTCACGGTTGGTCCACGGATCTCTTTCACTGAGGGTCCTCTCTCACTGAAAGATCTCGAGCCGGTTGGTGGCGAGGCTACGTGGCGCGACCCCAGGTGGCGGATAGGGGGTAAATCGCGGACCAAAAGCCACCATGTACTTGCCCTGAGACGCAGGTGGATTCAGGGGATGGACTCCCTGTTTCTGTAGTGCTGTGTTGATTCATACCAGCTGTCTCCACTCAGGCGTATCCATGCATGCTTGCGTGTGTGGTGCGCTCTGTGTGTGTGCGGTTGGTATCCTGCATGTCGGCACAGCCAAAAGCTTGCATTCAAGTGACTGGGAAGTACATGGGAGGCGATTCGGGGCCGCCTCCAAAAAATAAGCCCCTTGTTCCGCTCCAGGATAGCGTGGCTAACTACCTGGAGGTCTATCCTAGCCCACACGACAGAGCCTGGCAAGCTACTCGTGTGCCTTCAATATGCCGAAAACAGCAATATGGATGGGCCTCATTCCCCTGAACCTGAGGGAGCCCCCAATACGGCAGCGTTGGGTAGGACCGCTCGGAGAGAGGCTGCTAGAATCTCAGGGCCCGGATAGGCTGCCTAAACGAAGAAGGACTAAGATGGCGATCTGTACTTTCAACGCACGAACGCTTGCATCCGAAGCTCACATCGAAGATCTGATGATGCAGGCCAGGAAGATCAAGTACGACGTCATCGGACTGACCGAGACGAGAAGGCACCGCCCGCTACACGCCGTTTTCGATACTGGAGAAGAACTGTTCCTTGGAACATGCGACAGCAGAGGCGTTGGCGGTGTGGGTGTCCTCGTCAACACGCACTTGGCCATAAACATCGATTCGTACGAAAGCCTTACGACCCGAATCGGACGTTTGAGATTGAGAAGATGTGGTTCAACTCCTGCTTTGACAATCTTCGTCGCCTACGCACCAACATCGAGCTACGACGAGGAGGAACACGAAGCATTTTATATGGAATTGGAGAAGTTCTACAAGGAAGACCATACCTTCTTCAAGGTCATCGTCGGCGACTTCAACGCCAAGATTGGCCCGAGAAGAACGGCTGAAGAACTTCACATCGGTACTCACGGAATGGATTGGAATGAGCAGGGCGAAAGACTGTCTGAGTTTATCATGTCGACCAACACCATCCATGGTAACTCGCAGTTCCAGAAGCCCTCTCACCTTCGTTGGACTTGGGAGTCACCTGATGGACAGTTCCATAACGAGATAGACCACATCATCTTCAATCGAAGGTTTTGCCTGACCGACGTCGCTGTTGTTCCAAAGTTCTACACGGGATCGGACCATCGTCTCCTCCGCGCAAGATTCCACTTCTCGATGCGTGTTGAGAGAGCAGCAAAGTTCAGGAAGCGAAGCCCCAGGACAGTCATCAACTGGGACCACTTCGCTTCCCTCGTCAGCTTATGGGAGGATTCCGTCATCGAAAACATCGACGAGGAGTACTATCGGCTCGTTGAACATCTTCACGATTGTGGCAGGAAGGCAGAGAGTTTTGAAAGTCACCAAGGGACGTCTGTCTCCGGAAACTCTCGAACTGATACGCCAGCGTGGAGCCGCACGAGCTGCAGGCAATCACCGACTCACGTCCGAGCTTGCGAAGCTATGCAGAGAGGCGATAAAGGAAGATCTCAAGGAGCGAAGAGCAGCAGTATTAGCTGAAGCAGCAGAGGCTGGGAGGAGCATCCGCAATGCCCGCCGAAGCTTTGCCAGCTACAAGACCAAGATGACCTGCCTCCGACGTCCAGATGGAACAGTTACTGCATCCCGAAGGGCAATGGAGAAAGTCATCCACGACTTCTACTCGGATCTCTTCGATAGCCATGTCCATCTGCCTACTTATCAACCGCAAGAGGATGGATACGTTGTCCCTCAGTTCTCTCTTCCGAAGTCCGACACGCCATCAAGTCGGTGAAGAATTGTACAGCGCCCGGTCTCGACAGGGTTAAACCGGAACATCTGAAGAACGCACCGCCAGTTATCATCAAGAACTCTGGCTCGACTCTTCACGCGCTACCTGTCGGAATGCAAGGTACCCACTCCGTGGAAAACCAGCAGGACCGTGTTGCTGTACAAGAAGGGAGACCTGGACGACATTGGCAACTATCGCCCAATCTGCCTGCTGTCTGTAATCTACAAGCTATTCACTCGAGTCATCCTTAACAGGATCGGCAGAATACTAGATGAAGGACAGCCATGCGAGCAAGCAGGGTTCGAAGAGGGTTCAGCACGATCGACCATATCCACACGGTTACAAGACTCATTGAAGTTTCACGAGAGTACAAGATGCCGCTTTGTCTCACGTTCATCGACTTGAAGAAGGCCTTCGACTCTGTGGAGACAGAAGCGGTCATCGAAGCCTTGGGCAACCAGGGCGTCCCTACTCAGTACATCAAGATTCTTCGTGAGCTCTACAGCAACTTTACGACCAGAATCTCACCATTCTACAAGGAGGTCATCATCGACGTCAAGAGAGGGGTTCGACAGGGCGACACCATCTCGCCCAAACTCTTCAGCGCCGCTCTCGAGAACGTCATGCGTCAACTGGAATGGGAAGACATGGGAGTGAAGGTCGACGGCCGGCAACTACACCACCTTCGTTTTGCTGACGACATCGTTCTTATAACGCCGAACATCGAGCAAGCGGAGCGAATGCTGGCTGATTTCGACTGCGCCTGTGGTAAGGTTGGTCTACAGCTGAACCTAACGAAGACGATGTTTATGAGAAACGGATTGGTTCCTGATGCCCCATTCACGCTCAACGGAACGAACATCACCGAATGCTCCAGCTACGTGTACCTAGGTCGGGAAATCAATATGATGAACGATCTAGCTCCAGAGCTGAGCAGGAGGAAACGAGCGGCTTGGGGAGCGTACAAGAACATCGAGGGAGTAGTGAAGAAGACGAAGAACATCCGGCTCCGTGCCCACCTCTTCGATTCCGCTGTCCTTCCTGCCCTAACCTACGCCTCAGAGACTTGGACTCTGCGCAGGCAGGACGAGCATGCGGTCAGCGTTATCCAACGCGCTGTCGAGAGGACGATGCTAGGAGTAACCCTATACACGCAAGTGCAGAGGGGAATCCGGAGTGCCGAACTACGCCAACGATCGAAGATCAGGGACGCTGCCGTTTTCGCCAAGGAATCGAAGATAAGGTGGGCCGGACACGTCATGCGATTTTGCGATGACCGTTGGACCAGAGCGGTTACCGACTGGATCCCTCGGGACGTCAAACGAACACCTGGACGACCGCCGGCCCGATGGTCAGACTTCTTCACGAAAGCTCTGAACGAAAGGAATGAAGGACTTCGTGTCCCTCGAGCGAGGAGGATCCACTGGACAACTCTTGCACGCGACAGGGACGAATGGAGACGTTGCTGGCGCCCGCTCGAGCAATCGATGATCAACGGGACGACAGGTGATACAGGTGATACAGGTGGGATTTGGCTGAAAAACTTTGTCTGCAGGGTTTCAAACCGATAGCATACGAAAAACGCATTCCTCAGGTCGAAAAACACCTGGCTCTTCGCGAAAAAGAGCCAGTCACATCGATCTAAACCAACTTCGCTTTGAGCTTGCCGGTCAGTCGGTAGTTGGACCTGTAACCCTTTGCGTCACGGGAACCGACGCTGAACAAATGCACCGGCACACCAGCGCCTGCCGACGCTTGTGGTAGGCTTTTTCGCTCTAAACTGATTTCTGTGCTATATGGGTTGAAAAACCCCAGGAGAATTTTTCAAGTCAAGTTCTCAGTCATCGACGAAATTTCGGACAAAAATTCCCTTCAGTACTTGACGGGAAGGGCGTTTACGGGTGAATAGTGCTACAAGAAAAACGATTCGACGCGTGCCGGATTTGGCTCTTGGTGAATGGGGATAAGGAGGGGGGGGTTGTGGCCGAGGTGTGGTGGGTGCGCGGAAGCGAGGTGTGGCGCGGTCGAACAGAAGTCTGAAGGCGGGGTGTATCTGACGGCGTTCATGAGAGTAGGGAGCAATAGGCTAGTTGCGTTGCGCCCCGAGTATATTTTAATATGCGAACGGAGAGAAGAGTGTTGTGAGGGTTAACAGATAATAGGCGGGACCGGCGCGGGTGTGCTGCCTGGTTTCCTGCATATTTTCGGCGCAGTCAGGTGACCATGTCCGTCCGATCGAGATAGAGGGAATTTGCAGTGATGAAGGAGCGGGTGGGGGATGGAACGCGGTATTATTTCAGGATGGTGGATTATTGGCGAGCTGGTAGTTTAGACTGAGAAATGCAAAAAAAGACCCAAGCGAAATGAAATGCGCGTCGGTTTTGCTTGTGCGTCAATGCTCGATTGGGATGGGGGGGTGATGCGCCATCGTGAATGACGGCGACACCCGAGGCCTCACAGCGGGACTACTAATGGATTGAGTCGGCGTCGCTTTGTTGACAGCCGCTAATTTGTTCGACACAGCCAGTGTCTGTACTGCTTCGAAAAATCGGGGTGCCAACGAGCGCCGTTTAAACATCATGAATAGACAGTCGAAGGGAAAAGGCGTGTATCGGAAAATTAATTCGTGTCGATTAAGTTAGTCTAGACAGTAAAAAAAAGAGTAACTGGCCGCAGTTCGGGAGTGGATCACGGAGAATGAAGGGAGCAGGACAGTGCCCTGCAGAATGGTGATAAGAGCGTGGACTTAGTGCTAGGGTTAAGAATACTGCGTGGCGAAGGGGCCCAAAGAAAAAAAGAAAAACAGAATAAATAAGTGGGGACAAGACTAGAAGAAAGGAGAGGCGAGAGGTCAGGAGAGCGAATTCGCGCGCTGAGCGCAGCAGATTCTCCGAACGACTTCGACAGTGAGTTTGATTAGGTTGTCGGAAAAGTTCTTGCGCATTTTCATTTGTTCACCTTGCAAAATCTTTTCGGGATCGTTTTGAAACATTCACTGTTAAACGCATGTGAGCGGTGGTTAATGCTCTCTCCACAGCATTTCTGTCGTAGCATTTCGCAGCGTTTGAAGCTTAAAAATCGCCTTCACTGAAGGTATGTTCCAACTACAATGACCGTTCCTTAATATCGCCTCTAAAGGAAGTGAAATTATGGCGAAAGGATATTTTGTGATCTGACTGACCACAGGCTATTGAGACCATAAATTTTGCAAGGACATTTTGATTTGCCGCCCGTCTATCGCTTGATCCGCCAACTTTGTTGGTGGTGTCAAGAAGTGGGATCCTCAGATAAACCGCACGCGAAAGCACGACTGGCTCGGATGCGTAGAGCAAAGAATTATTCATTTATTTATTTTATTTATTATATTTTTTATTTATTTATTTATTTATTTGAAACGACGCATAAGGCAGTCGTGGGAAACAACGATAAATGAGCAACAGTACAACAATCTTTCCTTATAGATAACCTAGTTATAGCTCAACAAATTTTTCTTAGCTAGGCGTTTGAAAAGCACAAAAGTGGGAGTGACGAGTGCCACATTAGATTCAAGAATATATAAATTGCTTTTTTAATTTGTAACTGCTACGCCGATTAGAAAACATTAACCTGGGAGGCAACATTGAAAGCTCATGATGCTGCAAATGTTTCGCTCACGGAGAGTTGCTGCCATTGGTGAACAATAATGTTGGGATCGGTTTCCCGGCATGGTGCCCGGAAAATCTGAGAAACTTTACTTTATGTCGGCAACGCTCGCCCACGAATTACGAAGAAGGTTCCAGGAAAAGTCTCCAAGCTCGTTATGAGATGATCTGACCCACTTAGTGTGTACAGCAAACCTGGTAGAGACAGGCTACCATACGCTTCTGTTGCCGTCGAAGGTACTGAAATAGGGGCAGTTCGATGATCCGGACCTACTCGGAGTCAACCTCTTTAACCCTTTCGGACCTGAATTTTTCCCCGTGGAGAAATTTTTCTTCTAGCTATTGTTTATTACTTGTGAGCATATAGGTATCATTATGGCGAAATTTGGAAGCTATTCGATCACAAACAAAGAAACTAAGAAGCTTTGAAAATTGGCCCACCTTCTTAGTTTTTAAGCTTATGTCGAAACAATTCCAAATTTCATAGTTATGCCGAAAAAGTTTATAATCTTGCACAACATTATAACCCATAATTTTGATTAAGAATGGATCTACTTCAAGTATTTTAAGAAAAAGTGACACTTACTTGGCCGGTTGCGGGGACCAGCGCGCCGATTCATTGTTGCACTTGTACACAAATACTTGTAATATTAAAAAAGCAACACATCATGAAAGGCAGGTTTAGGTTCAGCTCATAATTAGGAAGAGGGAAGGTTGACTGAAGCAAACTCTATGCAGGATTAGAAAAAGGTATGGCTGTTTCAGCGGGAATGCAAACATTTGAATTTGGATGGTGGCAATTGCCACCGCCAGGGCCGAAAGGGTTAATGTTCTGCCACCAAAGACTCGAGATTTCTGAAAGGGCCGGCAACCTGAATTGCCTGCTGAAGAGCAATGTTTCGACGATTATGGTGGTGTGTGTATTCAGCAATTGTTGGCTGCACTAAAGAAGAAAAACAATTTTGAAAAAAAGTTGCCAAATGCGCAAAGACTTTTCCGACAACCTAATATAACGATAACTATTTATATGTTGACGGCTTCAACTGACCAGGTTTGATCCAAGATTCATTTCAGTACATGCGATTAGTGGTCGCGCAACTTGCACTGCCACTTTTCGCAAGAAATCTTAATGAAACTGTATCTGACACAAGGACAGGGAATGAGACGAGAAGAGGTCGCCCCCTTTCCTTCACAGCGCGTACTGTAATGAACTAGTGTTCAGGGTTAAAAAGGTTTTGTACTAATAGGTACGTCCCACGCTGCACAAACGCGCTGTGACTTCGCCGTGACCGTCTGGATCCACAAACGTCTCTGCCTTCTGGTCGTGAGGAGCCTCCTGTCGGGAACCTCTAAATACTATAATTAATTGATCAATAATTTTGTCAATGCCTGTGGAAAGGCCGGCGTGCAGGTCTTGCGGAGAACATGTTTTAGAAAGCGGACTAGTTCCTGATATCCTTAAGGCTCAACGACATTTACTGAATTGCTCATGTACTTCGTGAAGGCAATTACTAGCTTGACCGAGTGTGGAATTGAGACGACCGGTTAGGAACTAGCAGCAGTGGAAGAAGAGAAGGTCATCCAGAGTTTGGAGCACAATATCTGTGAGCTGCCACGTCCATTTATAATGGCGCCGCATTTCGACAAAAACGTTTGCGAGCAAACCAAAGCAGATCAAGCACAAAATTAAAGGAATCTTCCAGGGAAGGAGATCGATTTTGTCTTGGGGCAGAGTCAACCCTGCGTTGCGCAGTTTTCAACGGCCACGTTGCGCAGTTTCGCCCGATTAGACACGTTCTCTCGCGCGAACATTCACACTCGCATGCTCGAGCCGTCTGTGTCTCCGCCCATACAGCGTGCGTTGAGGATCTCTCAACGTGCCGTTGCGAACTGCGCAACGCAGGGTTGACTCTGCTTGTGTGTAGGATTAGTATTATCGAAACTAACGCTTATGTTCCGTTCTTTTTGCTATGCTCATGAGGCTAGGGGCCTAAGGGGTATCGTTTTTCTGTGGTAATGGAGGCGGAGCTTTTTCCGCGGAAGATTCCTTTAATCGGTGTTCTTTTTGTCTTCCATCTCGATCCGGATTCAGGATTTAAAAAATGCACTGAGCCCGTTTTAGGGGTCCTCATTATTCCCAATTTGTACGACGTGAATATGATTTGAAATTGAGGGTCGACTGGAGTAAGGTTCGATGATGACGATGGATTCGAAAAACTCCTATTTTGGCAGCTTTTTTACATATATTTTCGTTCACCTTGATTTCCCAACTTTTACCACCATATCCGAGTACGCTTACAATATATTGGGTTGGAGCATAATATCGTAGCGCTTGCATTTTTCATTTCTTCACACAAACATTTGAAGCAAAAAATAAAAACATAAAACTAATCAGTGATGTTCACTTCGTCATTATTTACAACTTTGATTGCATTTCGCAGGAGATCACCGGATATAGAATTTAAAAAAAAATATTGAGCTCGTTTTCGGAGTCCTTATTATTCTCAATTTGTACGAAATGAATATGGTTTTGATTTGAGCGTAAAAGGTGGGGTCGGTTAGAGCAAGGTTTGATTAGAACAATGGATTTGAAAGAACTTCCAATTTGGCGTTTTTCTTCTTTATTTGAACCGAAAATAGCAGCTGTCGAAACGCCGATTTTTGCCGTCTGGATTTTCCAACTTCTAAGCTCTATACCTGAGTACAGCTACAATTTTCAAGAAAATGACAACCACGTTTTGTAGAGCGGAAAGAGTACTTTCAAATGGTATGAGCGGTTTTTCGAGTGATACTTGTACTGATTGAATTTGTACGCCCGAATAAAAACGCTACGATATTATGCTCCAACCCAATTCAAGAAAATGACAAACAAGTTATTGTCGAGCGGAAGACGTACTTTAAACGATATACGTGATTCCCTGAGTAATACTTGCAATCTGAAGCTCGAAAAAGACGTTTCTATTAGCTCCAACCCCAAGTGTCCGGACGTACATTCTCGATTTGTCTCTGTTTCCACCCTTCCCATCAAATATCTCAGTAAACTTGAGCACTCTGCGCCTGCCGACGCAGGAGTGACGGTCATTTTTTTCAGACAACGAAAGTTATGCACTAAGAAATGAGTTTCCCCTGTACTCACACGCGAGCAAAGTCACGAAATCCTATCGCGGTGGTATGCAAGTGTAAACTTTGCTGACACCTTGTTGAAAAATACAACGAGAATCGTGAAAAAAAGGTGATGCAGTCCGCTCCCTCACTAGTTTCTTAATCCATGACTTCACGCATCTTTCACCTCTCGCAGTCAGTTATGTTAGAACAAAGTGCTGCACGCAACAAAGAGTTTGTGTAAAAAACCACGGTGCAATGATATCATTGTTCGTCAAGATGCACGTATTTCGCCGTACAATTCTCTCCAACGGAACAATCACCTTGTCATCAGATGATGAATCCTTTTTTCTTTTCCCTACTATCACTATGATGAGGGGAGAGAATCCCTTCCGTCAGCGATTGCAATCACTTCCTTGTGAAAGAGTTTATCATTTGTTTCGTTTAGCAACGCTCTGAAAAATACTTGCCGTTACGAAACATGCGTTTGAGATTACTAAATACAAGGAATTAATGAATTCAAAACAGTTCTCAATCTGAAACACACTGGGTGATCACTGCGACAAATTAGCAATGGAGTTCGAAACTTGCGGACAGTAACTTGGCAAAAAAACCAAGAAGTGTAGAGAGGCAAATAGACTTCGCCATGCAGCGCAAGATGATGACTAACTGCCTTTTTTATATCAAGGTTATCAGATAGAACTCCCATTCCTTAACTTCGTCATCAAAAGGACCACAATTCGACACACAGATGTTTCATTTACACGTGACCTAAAAGTCCAGATACTGCTACCCAGAAGAGTAGGGTTACTAACCGAATTGAAGACTGTGAATTTGGGACCACGACCGAGGTCGTTAATAACACCTTATTCGGCTGACGTTTCGGCGTTATCGCCTTCTTCGGAGCCTGGAAGGACAAAAGACATTTGAGAAACTACCCGTTCCAAACACTATTTCAACCTACAGAAGTCACTCAACAGGATCGTAAACTACTAAGGCAACCTCTGTTGGCATCGCCTCAGTAGCCTACGATTCTGTTGAGTGACCTCTGTAGGTTGAAATAGTGTTTGGACGGGTAGTTTCCAAATGTCTTTTGTCCTTCCAGGCTCCGAAGAAGGCGATAACGCCGAAACGTCAGCCGAATAAGGTGTTATTAACAATCTCGGTCTCGACTGAATTATTCTATCATTTATATTTTCGAGTTATATCTCTATCTTATTATGTTTATCCTGTGATATTTGAACATGTTATATTTTTTTAGCAAATTTTCTTCCGGAATCCTGTTGTGACAAAGCCATAAATATTAAAATTCTACTGTATTTGATTATAGAAATTACAAATAAACACATTACATGCGGAAACAATACCATAAAAAAAAGAAGAAGAAAAATTCAATAAACGCTTCTGAAGATCTAATCGAAAAAATAACGAAGGAAGATAGGACGGCCATCCAACTAGGAAATTTCTTATTATTTCCAGGACACCCTATCAATACCTTAGATATTACAATGACATGCTTGACATGCTCGAGATATGGAAGACATGAGGTGACAAAATAAAAATACTTGGATACTTCCCAATAAACTATTCGTGAGCCGGAGAAGAATCACGGACACATTGTCGCCACAACGCCTTCGGACCGCTTCGGCGGCTAGATCGTCAGCCATCTTTTGCCAAACCTCCTTATCCGCCATACCCTAAATTAGTAAGTACTTCGATACAACAATCAGTGAAAACAGTATTTTCAATTAGAGGCGACTACGTTCACAGAAACAAGCATAGAAACAACGAAAGCTTTCATGTTCACTTCTTTTCTTTTTCTTCCTACACCCACATAAATATTTTCTTAACTAGAAATTAGAGATGAGATGTGCTTGGGATCAATTCGTAAACACACTGCTTTCCTGTGGTTCTGACAAGAGGGTCTTTCAGAGCAAGCCGTGCGTTTTTTAAAACGGTTTCTTGCATATTGCAGAGACCCATGTGAATAAACATTCAACCATTTTTCATTTGCGCTGAACGGTTTCCTAGCCAAAAAGGGTACTGCCAATGGTTCGATCTCCCGCGACGATTCACAGGTACAAGAAAGGAGCCTAAAAGACGAAACGCTCGACTCCCACAAAATCGATATTCTGAATTTTACCCACAGTTACTTACACAACAGAAATCGTCGGTCCAAATAAAATTCCGGAAGTATCTTTCATTTGCAGCTAGGTTGAGTCGCTTATTAATCGAAACCACGCCGTTATATCATCCGCGAAGTTATTGATAGATACCAAATGGCACTATCAGTGCGCGTGGGTACCGTGGAGCATTACTCAAAAGGACTGATTCAAAAAGTCGTGCGAGAGTATTGACACTCGCAAGTGGGTCGAGCTAGATGCGTGGATTTAGGTAAACAACCTCCATAAATGACCTCGGCGCCCGCCGTGTGGTCCACACGGCCCGACAACGGTGTGTAACTATAAGCTGTCTACCGAACTTTGTAAGCTTCACTATAGACCGCTGCGGTGGAGTTCTGTAGCGCTAGAATCTCACAAAACAGAACCTCCTACTTCGTCGTCCCATTCTCTAACTCTGAAATTTACCATACTGTTCTCTTTGTGTACATGTCGCACTTCGCCAGAGGCACAAAGGTTGGCAATATGACAAATTGTTAAAAAATCAATTGACGAGATGAAAAATTGACATGCATGTTTCAATCCTCAAATTATGGACAGATTTGATTGCTATAGTCGCAACAACCTACCCTTACTGTGCCTATTCATGCGCAGTTATTACAATGACGGTCACCTACAGTCAAGAATCTAGACCCAGTGACGTCGTTACATGAGCCACGCAAGTGGAGTGACCAGACTAGTGTAGCCTTGAACACTTTGATGCCTTGACGATCAGAGATGTGACGCTGTGACTTTGTAGGCCGACAAGTCCGCTCCTTCTTGATCACCACTTTCTCAGTAAAAATTTTGTCACACGCCTGTTCTCAACATTGATCAACCTCACAGTAACAATCCTTCCCTGCGATCATTTTTGCAAACTGTAGCGGCACTCTTACGTAGTATCAATGACCAGCGACTGCGGTCGATCGACAATTATGATCGGAGAAATCGACGACTTCCGAAAAATAGCATCACTGCGAATTGAAGAAGAATTCCCGATAGGTTGATGGAAGGGCGAACATTACCGGTGAAGAAGACAAGCGACCCTCTGAGGGAACGGACTCGACACGCAATCCGACGCAATAGGATGTGCCCCGGCGCTAGCATGGCCCTCTTCGCGCGCTATCGGCGCGGTACGCCTCTCTCTCGTTGTCCGACCCTCAAGCCGTTCAGTAGAGAGAGTGCAAGCGTTGAGGGCAGCATTGATGAAAGTCGTATCAGTGCGGAAATCAACGGGCAAAGAAGGGTTCATTTCCCGTGTTTCGGGCCGCTATTCATGGTTTTTCTGCATCCCTGCACCACTGGCCACCTCTACCCATGCTAATGAGCTGCCTTTCATTGTAAAATCCGTCTTCCGCTAGCGCCCGATGATGAAATGTTTGTGATTCGACTAGCTTTCTTATCCTTCCTTCCAACAATGGAATCATAAGGCACAAAAAGAGTAAAAGCAACAAAAGTCAGCCATTGCAATTCTTCCACACAATTTTCTTTAAGTGGCTCGCAAAGGTAGTACGAAGCAGTTGCTCACCATTATCCTACAATCAAAAACAGACTGCATCCCAACACACTCAAAAAATCTTCTAAGTAAACATTTAGTTTGGAACATGTTTTGCAAAGATAAGTATGGAATTTGAGGAGGAATGATAAAATGCTCCCATGATATGAAAGAGAATGATCCATATAAATCTTAAACTGGAACACAGAAAACTCTGCCGCATGTCAAAAGTTCGCTCAAGTTGCACGGAATAAGAAGAACCGTTTGCTGAAGTAAAACTGCTGAAGTCAAAAATCATTTAAAGTTTGAATGTCACGAGCAGTTTTCTTTTTGCTTTTTCAAACTGAACTGCCACATCCATACTGGTTTAAGAAACTGGATTTTGCCATTCTCTTTAATAGGATGCTGCAATCGTACAAAAGCTGGCTAGCTCGCTCCAGTCATACCGACGTCCCACCTATATGGCTGCGACCTTGAATGAATAGTAGTTGCCTTTATTCTATATTTATATATTAGTATGACTGCTATACTTTCTTTCCCCAAACACTCGTCCAGTATCAATCTCCAATTTCACTTTGGATCTTCAAATTCAAATCTTCAAATCGATCTTCAAATCTAAAACGGCTTGGTGATGGAACGAGCTACCAACTGTGCATTCTACCACCCAGGGTCGGTCCTATCGTTGCTACTTTTCAAAAAGTTTTTACGACCCCCCTCCCTCATGAAATGTTTCATACGACCCCCTCTTTCAAAACAATTTTTACCCCAAAAAATTACCGTCGAGCGGGGGGGGGGTATATACTTACCGCAAAAATTCCCTACATTTCCCTACAATTTCCCTATATTTTACCCATATTTCAACTGCTCCATTTTCTAGGGCGCCGCTCCCCACTCATCACATGCAACTTCTTACAACCTAAGCAAGTACGACCCCCTCTACAAACTCACCAAAATACGACCCCCCGTTGCTACTTGTAGCAACATAGGGTTGACCCTGCCACTACCGGATCCCGTGAATGATAAGCGCTACTTACCCTACAGTTGAATTCCATGGAGTGCCTCAATGTTTCTGAATGAGGAACAAATGAGTGGTATTT
>MU873145.1:1216-15216 GCA_036418205.1 Ostertagia ostertagi | reverse complement strand
ACGAATTCAGAATGCGTGGCGCATCTTCAAGTGCACCATCGAATACATTCTTTACCCCTGGGGACTGATAACCTTTCGGCATCTATCGAAATCCACATAACCCCACCATTTTCCGGTATAATTCAGGACGTAAGCTGCGAATGGGCACGGTGAGCTCAGTCAACTGACTGGTGTACTGTAAGGGTCCAAAGGTTCGATATCAGCCCTCTTTGCAGTGTTGCCATGCGATCCATCCCTCTGTCCAGAGTCCAAATCCCAGGGCTCGTCCCCTTGTGTCTGAAAAGCGCTGTCTCCACCCTTCTGCTTTTCAATTATCGATCTTTACAAACTTACTTGCTTGGTGTTTGGCCGGCAGTGCACTACGACTTTGTGGATTGATCGACTCGAATCAAAGTTCTTTTCTACCTGACGGCTCTGACTTCACATAACCGCCCACGGAGGGTGGAGAAGCCTGTGTGCTGATTCGACACTCCAGTAGTTGAACCCGGTTCTTAGTGCGCCCGAAGCGGTTCTTCTTTGTCAGTTGCCTGTTTCGATTCAAAGTGCTATTCTCACTTCTACTGCTAGAATAGCACATTCAGGGTCAAGATGGTGAGTACTTATGGTATTGGCGAAACTCTTTGACTTTAAACTGAAAAATAGGAAAAAATTCAATATTCTTAATGTAATATATCTTTTCGGGAGTTGCGCATGCATTTCGCTATACATTCAAGTTCGCGGACGCGGAGGAGTGGTTTTCGAGCTTATCCAACCAATTTCACTTCTTATCCTTTCATTTATGTTTTCATTGTTATGACGCTAACCATATCTATTGGAAAATTTCTCCTTTCTCGTCAGCGCTTTTTCCACGGGACCGCTTTTCTGACCACTGTTGTCTGACCTGGATGGGTGCCAACTCATTCCGGGTCCAAATGTAGCGCGCCAAATCAGCGCTGCTCAGCCGCTCGTCGTTCTCCATGCCAGTTTCAGGCGCATCGAGGACGACGCTGATCTTGCGAACTCTGTCACATTCGTTCATTTCGTCATTTTGCTCTAAAGACAAAAAGGCCAATGGGTTCAGCACCGAGAATCATGCCCTTCCACCCACCCACTCCCTACCCTTCTCCGACAAGTTGGTCCTGCCCTTTTGCGAGTTGCCACTTAATTTTGTTTCTGGAAATAAGCGGCGCGCCGACCGCGGTACCAACAATGATGATGCCCAAGCATCAAACCGTCAGAAGTTCTGCTGACTTTACAGGGCGACTCCAGCTAAGCCAAAAAGGTAAGCCAGAAAAGGACATTTGAATTTTCGAGGAAAAATTGGAATATTACTCAATATCCTGGAGCCTCTCCTTGCCTAAGACCCAGCCCCATTTATAACACAAAAGAGATATTCGACTCGGCTTCAAATTGCGTTGCCGCCGCTCTGTCCCTAGATCTTGCGATAGCACCGAAGAAACTAGCTAAATCAGTAGCTTGAAGCTCTTACCCGCACTTTAGGTATTCGTGAGGGCGATCCTGTTTAGTTTTACTTATTTCTGAAGCTCTATAGAAGCTTTTAGAACTTCGGAGGAGCATTTCGAGAAGAACTCATCACCTTCTGCTTTTTCTCCTTCATCCAGAAGTCGTTTTTCGTGGCCAGAAAAAAAAAGATTGTTAGACGCTGCCAAGTGGCAGGCGCTCGGTTTTTACATCATGCCGCTTAGGCGCAGTCCTCGCGCCTCTTCGCAACCAAATGACTACAGCCGCCTCGGAACAACCATTTCTTCAGTCACTCGGCTCATTTCTCTGACATTTTTTGAACCATCTGCTCATTTCTATGGCTTCGCTGAAATGCTCTTAGATCTAGCAGGAAAACATCAAGAAAATCATTCGCTTTTCACCTTCTCTATAAGGACCTGCTCCCAATGACGCCGTACTTTTCAGGAAAACCTACTGGTGACAGAACGAGGCATGGCTCAGCCGGTACACCTGCAGTACAACTCGCCAATGCCCATCTACTCGAAGTAAGTCAAGTCATCTTTGGGCTGGTTAGAGGATATCCAGATTGTCGCCCTCTTATCCTCTCTTATCCTTTGTTCCTCTTATCTCCCAGTTTTCCCAATTTTTCCACGCGTTTTTGGGTGAATAAACATAAATAACTAAATCAATAGGTAAACAGATCTGATCGAAAGAAGTAAGTAAACCGTCATCTTTGGATGATTAACAGGGTGACCAGATTGCCGTCTTCTTATCCTCCTTGACTTTTATTATGTCCCCAGTTTTTCCATTTTTCCGTTCTTGGCTACATAAACACAAATAAATAGGTAAATAGGTAAACAGATCTGACCAGGAATATCCTGCAAAGATTTGCTCGGCTTTACCTCTTTCTTCAGATAAATAACACCCATAAGGAATGTATTGTCAGAAGAACACTTTACTGGTTCTTCCTATAGCTATTGCTTGTTTCTTCAGTCTCTTTTTCCTTTGGCCGTCCATCTCTTCCTATCTCTCACTTTTCACGCTCTCTCAAATTTCTCTTTACACATCCCTGAACGATGATTGATCCTGAGCTTCACGAATGATGCCGCTCGTTTGAACGCTTTCACATCACAGCATTTGATGAGGAGATAAAAGCTTTCTCTCTTAGGCCTCTAGTATGTAGGGTTCCTATTTGGGCCTACCGTAACCCTCAGGAACAGGAAAAATTCCCTTGGAATCTGATAACCTTATCCTTAGAGAGAAAGGAATTTCATTAATTATTACTTAGTATCGAGTATTTCCGCGTACCAGAACAAGTTACTAGTCTACCCGGACGCAGGAAGAATCCCACACCCCAAGGCTAAAAATATCCGCGCACGAAAGCGCCTGTTATCCCACGCAGGAATCAATTACTCACAGCAAAACAATGCTAAGAAAAACTTCTCGCATTCTTGACTGATGAAAGGTGAGGAAATTATCCTTATCTCTATATCTTGATCTTCACAGCATAAAGGGAGAGCTGACAACTGGTGTGCTTAAGATAATTCACGACGCAGGGTAGGGATTAGCGCGATTTCCTAAATAACACGAAATTAGTTTCATGTCATGCAAATGCTGTTGTAGCTTTTGTTTCTTCTAGTTCTTCCTGCCCAAATTCGTGAAGTGAAGGGTCGCCGTGGGTGAGAAACGAATCATTGATTACCATTATCGCTTACTTGCACTACTAAAATCGTTATACGAAAATGAAAATGGTTTTGTGGTCCACACATGCTTTCCTACAATATGCAGGGAACCGCTTCAAAAACGCGCAGCTTTCCCGGAAAGCCGCTCATTGTCTGTAGGAGGATCGTGCTTGGCTTTGTGATGAGGGAGGGGTGTCATATTCAGAGAATTAAACAGGTTCTTCATTCCCGCAAGAGGTACTAATACTTACCATTAATTGCGGTTTTTGAGAGAAGTTGCAGGTTTTAGCAAAATTTGGCAAACTTCACAAGGACTTCGGTTTTTCCTGTTCTTGTTCGTATTTTGCTACATAAATTTACCCAAATCTCAAAGGAAAACGCTCTTTCGGGAGAGGTCGGAGACAGGTGTGCTTTCAACAGAACAAAGAGGTGGGAATAGGACCTGGTGGAGGCGAATTGAGCCCCTTAACTGAGGGGTAGGCGTCATTTTAAGGAGACTTCCTCCTGGTTCTCCCTGGCGAAGAACAACGTGGGCTCAATACCAGTGTGGATATGGGAAAATATCATTAAACCTTTTGTAGCAAATAACCAGCAGATCCTCCGACAAAGACAGCAACGATATACAACCTTAACCTTTTCATGTGCCACGCATGAGGATTTCGCCCGGATTTGCATTTCGGCGTTTGTATGCTATTTCACCTACGCACATTCATTTTTTCCTTCTTTTAGTGCCTTTCTCGGGGTAAAGATAGAAGACTCGGTTTCATACTGAAACAGCAAATCAGAGCAATGAGACCAACAATGGAAAAATATATTTATTAGTACTCCACTGTCTATCGTGCTTAATTATCTTAGTATTAGCCCCGCAATAAAATATGATTTTTTCAGAGAGTCAGCAGAGGAGCAGTACCAACAACAAATCGGAGCAGTGACACCACCACCGATCCCTCTGCCGGTTGGTGACAAGCACTTCGATCCAGAAAAGAGCGCCACTCTGAAGTTGATCAAGGTATGTAACGATCAATATCTTAGTTTTTGTGCCACAATCTTTTGAAAAAGAGACTTGAACTTTGAGGCAGTGGCCTGAGCCCATACCTCACTTCAGTCCGTGCCGTTCCGCCACTTTTTTACCACCTTCTGGCACAGTTGCCACGTTCTGCTCATAACCCATTCCAATAGCGATTATCTTCAATTGCTCTTCGCTGTAGTGGTGCTTGTGGTAATAGCTAAAAGAGTGTGTGTCAGGAGATTCAACTGGTCGCGTCGAGAGGAAAAATGTGATTGCGGTCAATTATTGTTAAATGTTATTGGTGATTTTAATGGTGACTTGCATGCTTTTAAAATCGGTGGGAATGGCGGAAAAACTTAAAAAGCTGTGAGCCTGAAAAGCAACGAAAAATTTGCTCAACACACTTCCAAAATCCTCACAAAAGAAGGAAAAAAAGCAATCAGCCAGTTGTAAAGTTTTCCGAGATGGCGCTGTAAAATAAACCTATACAATAAATGGTTAGGCGTGTAATTTCACTTACAATCCTTCTACGCGAAAGTGCTACGGTAGCCTCTGCGTGTTGCCGCAATTAGGATCTTTCGACCCGCATCCAATTGCTGCTGGTCGCCATAAGCAGGATCAAACTCTCGACCATAGCTATGCAATCAGCCAACATTGTTTTACTTCAGGAGGGTAATGAAGGCCACTTCGGTGAGCACTTTTTCGAGCAAATCGCCAATGCCGAAGCGCCAAAGATAATCGACAGAGAGGTAGGAATTTGCTACAAGTATACTTACTTCTTTTTCATACACCTACAGAATACACCTACAAGCAAAAGTTTGTTTGGTCCCCGAATATTTTATTATTCAAAATTTAAAATTTAAAATTAAGAGCGATTGACTAACGAGAGGTGAGAGTGAGTGCCTGCCAACGTAGCAACCCCTACTTTTCAACATGAACGCCAACAGGTTCGGGTACGCAGACTACTCAAAAGTTTTCCTCCATTTCTCTGTCGTAAAAATAGAAGAGCGACTGTCCGACGTACCCTACAGTTAGGTTCAAATTAATGCCAGATAGGAGAATGGTGAGCCAGAGGAATGTAGTCAATTCAAGGAAGTGGGTGAGCCGTTTATACTATGACATAAGTTCGAGCGTGGAAGATCGCTATGTCGTGGATTGCAGTGAAGCATAGAGAGCATAGTCAAGGGTAACGCTTTGACGCGGTTCCAATGACAAGAGCTCAAGTAGCCCGTAGACCTTACCTTACGCGTTATCGGTGTTCAGGCGGTTACCTTTTGTCGGATCGCGAAACCCGCCCTTTTCCACAGACCACGCCCCTGTGCTAGCTCGGATTGATAACTGCAAAATGTTTGCGTTATGTAGTGAATTTCCGAATGTATTGGGCTCAAAACAGGATCAACCGTGCGCTCGCATTCTATTTAAACGAGGAGGTCTCATTTTTGGTTCTGGGAAGTGGGGAGGGGGATTCAGGGGTAGTGGCATTAGTAATTTGTTGAGATTTGCTGAGGCAACGGCGAGGCGATTTAGATTGGTTTTTTGAGGGATTTGGTGGATGTAAATTGGTGCATGGGCGTGAGATACGATAGTGGAGTGAAATTGCCGTTTCTTTAACAAATAACCCCTTCCCCCCTTCTCGCCCCCGCTCGAAGGCGGTTTTGGAGGCGAAAAGTGGATCGGGTTGGGCTGTGTTGAATGGAGGTAAGCAAACCAGCCCTTTTGGCGTTTCTGCTGGGGCCGTATGCTGAATGTTGGGGAGGAGATGGGGTCCCCGAGCTCGACGGACTACTTGAACTCGGTCGGTACGGTAGGAGAGTGATGACGAAGTGGTGCAGCTAGGTCCAGCAGCTCCGCCAAAAGGGCTGGTTTGCTTACTCCAGGACTAAGCCTTCCGAGAGGACGGACCTGCAAGGGAATTCCTCTCTTTAAGGGCTAGAAGTGACGGAGATAGCATCGAATTGAGGCGGTTTTAAAGACCGAGTTGAAGTAGACCGTCGACCGCCGGGGACCTCATTCCCTCCTCAACATTGAGCATACGGCCCCAGCAGAAACGCCAAACGGGCTGGTTTGCTTACTTCTGTTGAATGATTCGAGTGATCTCAGAATCAAACACTATAGAAACAGCCATGATGGCAAGTGTTGTGATCAAGTGAGGGAAAAGGGTGGGAGTAGAAGCCTCCGGAGTCGTGCTGGGGGTTGGACCACGGGAACGAACGTAACGGCTAAAATTTCACAGACTCGGCTATTTACAAGTTTTCCTGTTCCCAATTACCTTTTGGAGGTTCCATTAATTTTTCTTTCCAGCGAATCTCAGTAGGATATTAAATAAAGCTCAAAAAATAGGTTGATTGCCCAAGTGTTTGTTCCTTTGTAAAATTGTTAGCGCCAAATCACGTCAGAGAAAGAGCGGGAAGTTTATCCACATAGTGCAATAAAAATTTTGAATGTTCACATCTGCCAACGCATGAGCCTATCGAGCAACTCAATGATAGTGATGCCACTTACCAACGGATCGATTTTGATCCGGCCTAGCTTAGAACCAAGCATTATTCTTTCTTAAAGATTTTAAATTTCTTAGAGGTGCGAAAATGTTAGCTTTTATGTAATCTAGGACGGAAGGTCATGGAATAAAAGATTGTTCCGAAGGCAGAATTATGTTCCAGAGGGAACCGTCGTGGCACAGAGCACTCAAGGCGCTTCGATGCCATGATATACATCTTTATTTTCGTACATATTTTGCTCATTTCTCAACAAATAGAACTGATTCACCCACTCCCGAGCTTTCTCCCCTGCCAAAAATAGGATTATCGTTGCCGGCACGAATAATTGGGCCACAATGACCCTTCCAAATACAGTTGAGGCGTTCCATGTTTGGCGCATTTCACAGCTGATCTGAAGAATTCTAATCTCGTAATCAGTTCACCGGCTGTATGAGCCATTATTCCTTCAAGGAACCCTCCGCAACTGAATGAGGGCGGGTTATTGCGCCCGGAAAAGGAGAGCAATGGGGCTGATTGGTCAAGCAGTGATGAAAGAAAGCGAAAAAAAATTGTCAAGAACCTTTTAAATCACACGGTGTGCTATAAGTGTAAGCATTGTTTGCGCTCCCCCAAAGCCAAACCCCGGGATTAGCCCGACTTGTAGGAAGGATAAAGTTGTGCGGTTAGGGCGCTAATCCTTACGGCCTGCAACCATCGACCCCCGTTGCAACGCTTCCCACCCACCTCGATATCGGCGTGATCTCTCGCGTGTTTTGTCTTCTTTGACCGCCCTGCCTCGCCATCGTTCCACATCCGACCTTTTTGAAGGTTAAGGCCTTAATTTCAGCGATCCCAAAGATTTCTCTAGCTTTCCTTTCCACTTTCAGGTCGTCCCGCTTCATTACGAAGCGCTCTTATCACCGGTTTTATCCCGGGGCTTGCCTTTAAGATAATCTCGACATCAGTAGTTTTTTCCAAATTTTAACGTATTTTACTATACCGGAGAAATGGCCAATCAATGAGTGTTTCTTAGGGGCGGAGCGCAAACCCCGCCTATGCCATCGTGCGCCATGTGATTTCTAAGGGATCTCTAGCGTTTTATGTTTTCAATTACCATAAACTACGTTTGTTTTCGCCCAATACCCTCACTTCCTCAAACACGAACGAGTCTGCTATCTATGTGTACTGCTTGTTTCAATATTTTGCAATGTTTTACCGTCTTGTAGGAGCCGGAATGGGCCCGCTATGCCCGGCAGAAAAGCGAACGAGCGCGTTCGCGAACGCCAGCCGACCCCAGTCAGCACAGATATACGCCGTCAACGACTCCGATAGATCACCGCTACGATCGACCTCGAGGAGACTCACCTAGAGAGTTCATGGAGAAATCAAGGTCCGGTTTTCTCATGGTTTTTCTGTCTCTAAACGGGACTTGGTTCCAAAATGTATCATGAGTTTGCTTATAGGGGTAAAGAGGCAAATTCATATCTGCAAGAAGCACCTTTCATAGTTCATGAATGGGAGATTTGTGTAATCTGGGCGATGGTTGGATGATTAGGCGAGTACGTGAGGGAATGTTCAGGTGTTCAATCGTGAAATGTTGAACGCCTCGCCCGATCGTCTTAATGGCTAGCTGCCGAACTGTCAATATCGCGAATCGCTGAGATGCTCAGGCTGTGCGAGGTGGGCGGTAGGGGAAGGAGCAGGAGAGCGAAAGTTCCGAATTGTTGTACATGAACGTTATCCTACCGGCACATATTTAGTGCGCTAAAGAAGTCTGTTCTGACCTGTCATGTCTATGTGTTTCTCCGTCTGCCGCGAAATTCGGTACTCTCTGAAGAACCACTTACAGAGTCTGGGTCAAGTTTTGGGTGGGTGGAGCATGAGTCAAGAAGTAAAAACACTATCAGCTGGGGGCACGACTGCAATTGGATCCCCGACGATTTTAGAAGTTCGTTTCGGTTACAGAATGCCGAGGGGAAGTCCGGAAAAATGGTAAAGTGTGCACATGAGTGGATGAGTCGAATAGGAGACGCTGCGGTGGGCAGGGGCGCATCTCTAGATGAGCGAGGCCTAATGAAAAAATCATAGCTTGGTCAGGAGAAAGCCTATGGAGCAGAAAAAAATCGATTTAGGGGGGAAGCAATATCTAAGGGTTTTCGGCGTACCTGGACTGAGTGGAACTCCACCATAGGGAGTCAAGCGTGCCCTCACGTGGGGAATGTTCATTACAAATCCTCATAATTCGGTTTCGTCCCCATTTGAAGCCGTACTTATTGTGAGTAACTGTCGTCCACTAACTGCCTATTTTTAGAACCTATACACACACCACCCATCCGATCTACGGTCCAGCCTACTATCAAACTCAGTCGCATTCTCGTCGTAGAGGGCACAGCGAGCCAAGAGAGTATGTTTGGAACAACGTTCAATATATTAATCAGTAATCCTTTTGACAGCTTTGATTTTCAGAACCCATCCAGGATACGAGTACGGTGGCCTGGACTACACAAAGGGCCTACATTTCCCGGCTGCTCCTTACGACTACAGCTACGAATATCGCACTCGTAGCAGAGATCGCGATCAACCACGTCCACGATCTGGTTATGAGCTAGGTGGACTTGTCTTCGGAAAAGGCCAAGTGGCCCCGGGTCCGTATCACGGCCACGGCCCGGATCCACCACGACTCCGATCGCGCTATTCGGCGGATCCACGATCGCCATGCAACTCGTACTATGCGCCGAATGTGGACGAAGTGGATGCGAACCTCCTTGTCGGTGACACCATTTCTAACCAGAAGATCCGTCACGAGGTCCGCCATATTGACCAGAGCGAGTTTGGCACCAGCTTTGCGCCCCCGACTGGCTTCAAACGCGATCACATCACCGTCAAACGCAGTCCCGTGCCACCGGAGCCGATCACGTTCAGTGTGTCCGCGAACAAAGCTCGCTACGGCTCCTGCTGGAAACGTTTCGTCGGAACGCGAGCAGATGTGGCGGCGACAGGTGCAACAGCAACAGCAGTACCCGATGTCACCGGGAGGCGAGAAAGAGGTGACAGTGAAGACGCTTCTCAATGACGACGTGCTTAGAAAAGTGGATCGCGAGACCACACCCGTATGGCGTGACCGTAGTCTCAGCAAACACGAGGCATGGAAATATCGCTCCGATCCGCGTCTCGATCGACATCAGGTCGTGAACCAGCATCAGCTCTAAGCAATCACAGTGTTTCGCTTACTTGCACACGGGTTAACGGCACTGTAGAAAATCCTGGTTAAACCCTGACATTTGAAGCCCCTGAGCTCACTGACGCTTTTAGCAGCTTTTGTAAAATATGTTGACAACTTACCAAAAAATCTTCAGTATTTGCTTAACGGAGTGAAAAATTGGAATGGATTTTTTACAAAAAAAAACGTTTCTTTTCTGGTAAACAAAAACCTTACTCCCCCCCCCCAAGGCGCTTTCAAGCTACATTTTTCTGCTCTGCTCGCTGCTTTGCTATGCTTATGGCTTATTCGTTTTCATTCCAGATTTTGATTGTTTTGTATCGCACCATGTGCCACAGTAGGCGTTGCTCCGCTAGTGCGGTCGCGTTGCGGTTGATAAGTAAGCCTCCTTCGCGTTGTTTTCTCCGTTGACAATCGTCCCTCTATAAGTGAAAAATCAAACGATATTGGCCTGATGCGTCTTCCACCTTCAAGCAACACCCCCAGCAAAAGTCAGTGCGGAATCTATGGCTGTGTGATAGAAGACCCCACGAGTACCGAGATGTGCCGTTGTTGCGGCTCGAAAAGGCGCGAAAATAGGGTCTTACAAAATGGACTTTTGGGAAGTATTCATGGACGAGCTGAGTCGCGCATCCTCTATGAAATGCAACATGGATTACGGCGTGGCGAGAGTTCAAATACGCGCGGGTTAGTGAGCCGTGGAGCAGGCAAGTTCTACAACTCGTCCGGCCCCGCCCCTTCCTTTTTTCAAAGGGAATCCTTGTTTAGGGCTTCATCGACGGTTTTCTTTGCTTCTTTTTTTCATTTTTAGTCAACTCGGCATCCACAACTCCATTATCGACCGCTGTGACCCCACAAATTTGATCTGGGGGTGTTGCTTTAAGTGAAGACGGTTTTCACTCACAGTCTTATAGTTAGCTTTTTGGGCCTTGAAAAGTAATCGATAAGTATTTGAACCACTACCTAGCAAGATAGTCATAAGAACCATCGTGAAATCGTACGAGCTTGAAGCTCATAAGTTGGATGCTGGGATTACATCAGGGAAGACTTCAACATTGTGGCGCCAAGCATGCCGCTCTTCTCCTATCTATGCTTGGGTTCTGCGCTGGCTCTTACAGGGATAACCTTTACATCAAACGGTGAATGGCTGCTGTAGCACAAAAGAATGGTCCGATCGAATTTGGAGGATCAGGTCTGTCGGCAGCTTTATGATTACTCATTGTTGACCTGTAAGGAGGGCTAATTGTCAAAACGTAAGTGGCTGAGAAAGCAGCAGACAGATCCGATCTTCATTAATCGCTGTCCGTTCTGTGCTATGCTTATGGCCGTTGCTCGATGCGAAGAATATCTTTGTGGATATACAAAACAGTGTCGTTCACCCGGATGCTATCACAGCTTTCCTTTTCTTTCTACCTCACCTCTCTTGCATGCCTCATTCCCTTCGTTCTTTCCTTGGTTCGCGTAATTTTCCATATACTACAATTTTTCCCAAGCTTATCCGTAGGATTTGTTGGTCGATCAATCACGCCTGAGGCCTGAGGTGGACGCAGTATTAACCACCCGTAGCGCTGGCGTGCTGAGGTGATCAAGAAGTGAAACTCTCACTAATCAACACTAACAAAGAAGTCTAGTTCGGGTGTGAAAGCACCTTTTTCAGAAGCGTTTCTGCCATTGTCACAGCAACTCATGAGACGGGCACTTACGATAGTCCGAGGTCTATATTTACGCTGGAGCGGCGCCGTGGAGCAAAAACCAGTTACCCAATAAATGGTCCAGGGTTTAATTCCACGTGGTGACAAGATTTTGCATTTTGAGTTGCATTTTCCAGATTTCCTCCGAATGGCGCCAACGCCATTTGTAGGACCCATCGCTACATTTTCTGCATACGGCATCCAACGCGATGGAAACCACCCTCTCCAAGCAATTTTCGATCCTTTTCTGGTCTTCAGGGCCACTCAACTAACAGAGTATGGGAGCGAATAAGAAGAAAGAGGAAGCAGGGTATTGCTAAAAAGCCCTTGAAAGAAACACAGGCTCGCGGCTGAATTTGAAGATTCTACCACAGAGCCACCGCGTGACATTTTTGGGCTATGTGTCACTAAAAAAGGCGTATGCTTCCTTAAAGTTGGGAATGCCCTAGTGACAGTGACGCTTCGCTCGCCCCTATGTCCTCTCCCAATCTGCAACTCATACATTCTCGCTCAGCGTCTCTCGTCGCACAACCTCATTCGTATGGGTCTTGAACCGGGACCCAATAGCATAGTTGATGTGAACCGTTCGCTGGCCCGTCTCCTTTTTAGGCCGATGTCAGACTTTGCGAATCGCGCGATTCGCTAGCGTCTGCGGTCGCGTCGCGGCCAGTGAATCACTCAATTGGCTGGTACCGCAACGCGACCGCGGACGCTAGCGAATCGCGCGATTCGCAAAGTCTGACATCGGCCTTGGGGTCAGCATCGCAGCACTGCTTTCACTATCGACTGCAATAAACGCAGCTCGACAATGTTCCTTTGGATGTTGAATGTTCCTTTGGGGGTGACTCCCTTCTCCAGTTTTGTGATGTCATTTGCTTCCTAAGCCAGCATGATCTATGATGTTTCTGTAAGCTGCCATGATGACTGTTGAGCATGCAGCAAATTTGGTTGTTTAGTAAAATAACTGCCCAGTGGTCGCGATCCACTTTCAGTAGAAGAGTGTTTTGGAGCTATTTATGAGTTTTAGAGCTATTGCCCTTTTACTATGAATATTCAGCCGTACTATGATTATCCTCACCTGGCACCGCGTGACGTGAGTTTTCAAGCTTTAGCGTAGGGAACTTGAAGGTGAAAGTACTTAGAAACAGAACTCTTTAGAAACCACTTCTGAAGAGTATCACTCCAAAAAAAGGCTAGACAGAATATGCTCTATAAATCATCACTCATCTCATATTCCTTACAAATTTGGATTTTTATACACTGTCCTCTAGCATTAACGCAACCATCAGTGAGGCTTCTGCCATTCGCACCTGCCGAGTTGCCTACTCACCAGTTGGTAGCTTAGTGATCCTCCTTAGGCCGATGTCAGACTTTGCGAATCGCGCGATTCGCTAGCGTCTGCGGTCGCGTCGCGGCCAGTGAATCACTCAATTGGCTGGTACCGCAACGCGACCGCGGACGCTAGCGAATCGCGCGATTCGCAAAGTCTGACATCGGCCTAATATTGCAGAAATTATATCATCAAAGTCAACCTCTGGAATATTCCGGTACAACAAGGTGAGAAGCATACTGAGTATAAACGTCGACACCATCCCACGGATAAGTCTCAAATTATGGGAATTTTCTGGTCCATACCGAGATCAGAACGTCCACCTATTTGGTCGACAGAAGGTGATGGTGTACGCAAGCGTCGTGACCAGCCACGGAAGCTGCAGTTCAAGGCATCACGGTGAAGTGAAGACTTTCAAAAGTTTAGAACACTTCTAACCACAGACGAGTGCGTGGCGCATCCCAGAGCAGGAGCAAATTAGTTATTGCAAACCACATCACATTTCAGGGAGTATAAGCAGAAAGCGGTGCAATACAAGTGGGATGGGCACGCCGTATTTTTTGAGTACGGTGAGCGCGAAATGTACGTGGGGACTACGCCCGTTGCTAGGTGTAGCGAACAGAAATGTATGTAAGTGGGACTGCTGCCCGCTACTATACTGTCACGAGAATCGGGGAATTCGTGAGCCAGGGGGAGTGTAGCCAATCTAGGGGGTGGGGGGGGGGTGAGGGCAGTCACTTGACATGCGTGAAAAGCTGGACGTGCCCACCCACTTGTATAGAGCCGAAGTTAATTTTATTCATCACAAGGAGGGAAGAGGGTTCGAAGCAGACTCAACCCCTATGAAAAGAATGAAGGATTAAAGCATTTGCCGTTGATCAATCCCTTTTGGGATGCGGCACGCATTCTACTTCCATTTGTACATTCGTAGTGGCGTTTGAATGCGATGTGGCCTATACAATGACTTGCGGGGGCCAGCCGATGTACAAGTCAGTGTTTTTATCCTCCCAGACAAGTCTGGTACCAATTAACCGACCCCGGAGGGATGGAAGGCTTGGTTGGCCCGGGCGACTCACGACCCAGGATTTGATCCCGGACCGCTCGCGTGGTAAGCGCGCCACTTGCCACTACACCACCTAACCTCAACCGAT
>MU873143.1:0-15461 GCA_036418205.1 Ostertagia ostertagi | reverse complement strand
GACATCGTTGGGAAGATAATTGTGATTGATGATGTTTTATACGTTCATGATCAGTGGTAGAGCCAAAATTCGTGTGTTCGTGCTATTCGCGATACTTGCCATGAGGTATCAGAACAGCACCATACCTACCATTAGACTGCTTTTGATTTGTGTTCTGACAATCCCTCTAACAGAAGCTGTTGAAGAACTGTGAACTCATATTTAACAAGAATAAGGGCTCAAATGCTAGTACTGGATGGAAGTAATCTGCGTGGCGCATCTGTAAAACGACTAATCTTTCTCGGAAGCACCGCTCTTAGAATCCTCATTAGCGGGGATGAAAGGGTGCATTCCTTTTGGCAAGATTTGGCCCGAAATTCAGCGATCACGATAGCTGGAGGGCGGTGCTGTTTGATGACGTCATTGGAACTCCATTGGGTGAACTATTTGTAGATCCGCACCGCACTGGAGCTGGGTCAAAAGTCACGTTGATCTGATTTCAAAGCTTCATGATCTCCTCCTCTTGCAGAGTCTCGATACGACCCCCTCCCCCTCCCCGTAACATCTATTGTGTTGTAGCGTACGACAAGACTTCTACGAATTGCAGCGTTAGCCCGGGGACACGACCTGCACTCTTCTATCCGCCAAATACGACCCCCGTCGTAGGATTCTCCTGACACAAGGACAGTTGCCCTACTGGTGAGCGTGGATGGAGCGCCCCTCAAACTGCCGCGCTGGCACACCAATGGCGATCGTTGACGTCATCAAAACTGTAAGGCCCTCCAGCCGTCGTCGTTACTGTAATTGAAACGATTGCGCCAGAACTGATCGATTTCTTCTGAAGAAAATACGCCCGAGCTACTTATGCATTTTCAGCTTTCCTTTTCCGGGTGTCTTGGAAAATTTCACGACAGAGATAATCTCTCTGCTTAGGTTCCTGTTTCTTTTTTTTTGAATTCTTGTGTCTGTGTGAACTCGTTCTCACTAAAGTGCAATGCTCTGATATACAATCCAGAAGGTTTCCAATTTCTTGCAATAGTTCTCTGTCAACAGACTGGAATATGTGTAAACCAATCCAGCCTTATGGTTATTTACTCAACCGATTGCTGCCTTTCTTTATGGCATTTGCCGCTCCAACCTTAATGTTGTTTATGTTTTGGGCTGCCGATTTCCTCGAAGATTAGCGTGTGTCGCGAGAAAACAAAGTCGCAGCTTTGTGTCGTGAATTTTTTATACTTCAGTTTGACCTAATAAGCTTTTGATATGACCCGAGCTTAAAGGAATCTTGCGCGGAAAAATCATGATTCTATTTCAGCCATAAATCACTGGCTTGAGACTCATTATCCACGATAATAGTGAAAAGAACTGAAGTATTGCTTTCGTTTTGATTAGAAATTCGAAAACTCGAAAAGGCTGCTACGCGTTCGAATTGCCCACGGACGTCTTTCACGAATGCTGGCGACGGGGATGCTCAAACTTGGTTCTTGGAGTGCATTCACTAGAAGCTCTTTCTGGCCTTCTGCTTCGTTGCATTCACATCTTACACTTCTACTCCATCCTATTCCATCGATCGATTTGTCTCCACTCTCCGAAATCGCGCGCTTTAACCCGATTCTCTCATTGCGTCGCCTGGTACGTAGCCGGCCAAACGCCGTCTTCTTTCCATGCCTCGCCTGGCTCTGCCTCCTGGTCCTTCGATGGTCCATAACGTGTAGTTTTTGTACGTTTGTTTCTCTTCAGAAACCGAATCTTCATGCGTGAAACTTTGTGTGCTATTTCCAGTGATCACAACTGACATATTCATGTTAGGAAAGAGTGCAAGAATTTTCCGCGCAAGATTCCTTTAAGTTGCTGTTGTCTCTCAGTTAGTCAAGTCTATCTGATGAACAATACCGACTGCTGAGGAACCAAACTGGATGTATTTTTTATGTATTTTTTTTTCTTCGTGTTGCTGCGCTTCTGGAATTAACTGATGGGTATATACAGGGATGGCCAAAAAGGACAAAAAAAGATACACTTTGCCCATGGGCGGGCGTCATAAACTTCTTCGTCGCACAGATGCGCTCTATTCGATGAGTTCACGGCAAACCTCATACCGCCTCTCAAAATTACGAACGTCATCTTCGGATCAGCGTTGTTAGCCAAGAGGCATACAATAATCGCTTCCAGCCTGGAGTGCTACGAATTTCTTCCAACCAAGTCAACTGATAGCGTCCTTCCTATAGCTTGAAATCTCGCGAGACACCTCCGACCAGCCCTTTAGATAATGTCGCAATGGTCCACGATCCCTTGAGGATCACGTTGAGCTCGAACGGTTCCCCTGGCAAATTCTTGTGAAGATACTTATGCAGGAGGCTGTTATAATACCTACTGATAGATTGGGATGTTTTCTTAAACAATAAGTTTGAATCAGTCGATTTGAGCCTGCAATAGTGTGATTAGTGCTGTTTGAAATGAGGGGCTAAGGCCACTCTTTTGGCCACCCCTGCTACATGGGTGTGCCGTGTCACTGACTCTCTCACCTACGGTCTAAATGCCATTTACGATCAATACTCTCACCTCAAATCGAACATCCAATCTGATGCGCGTCTAAAATGATTGCAGGTTAGGGAAACCGAAAAATTCAGTTCCTGATTCCATTACATGTATTCATGCGCCTAGTTAGCAGTCGTTTTCTCCAGCTGCGTATCCGCTATGACTCAAATACTGACTAACAAACACTGAATTCATTTTTTCTCAAGCACGACTTCAGTTGGGCCTACAGAGTCCTCGTACTTTCTATTTTATCTCTGCTGTTCTTATTTCGAGTGTTGCGTAGCTGGTTTACTCGGTCAACGTTCTTTGTTCACTAGTTTTAGTGATGGTCAATATATTATAAATTAGTTTATGTAGCGCACCTAAGCATGCAGTAAATAATTAAATAAATAAATAAACAAGCTTCTCTGGAGAGACGAAAGGCTCATGACTCCTTAAGTTCAAATTCGGTCATGAGAAAACGCTGGCTGAACACCGCTATTCTCATAGGATCAGCCATGCAGAAGCATAGCCAAGCTGTTCCTCCACCTGTTTCAGATATTACGGTAGTGTCGCCTAATGGTTTTATATTTACCAAAAAACCTTCCAACTCCTTAAAAAAATCCTCCTGCAACTCCGAGATTTTTCAAGGAAGGATCGAACGTAAACAGGACCTCACTTCACCAATTTTGAACCTTCTTAAAAATCTCAAAATGCGGTCCATCCCCTCGTCTAAATCTACTGGTAGGGCCGCAGACTGTGAGCACCTGAGCAGATTCTGAGATGCTGCACCTGAGCATACAATCAACCAAGCCCTGCTTCGCAACTCTGCGATTTTAGCGAATTCGTAATTCAGGCGCTCAAATTCCGGGTGTCGTAGTGATTATCCAGAATTTCGTTAACAAAATATTGCACTGCTCACGGCAGACTACGATGGATGAAATTTTGATGGATGGTGGAATGGCTTTCACGGAGCAAAAAAACAAGCTTAATTGACATTCTTAGTTAAAAAAATTACCTGCTGATGTACTACTTCTTCTTGGCTCCATACAAACGCTAGTCAGTTGACGTCCTTATTCCACCTAAGGAGCCTAATCCCCCTTCCCGCTACCCAGACACGAACTTTAGAATTGTACTAACTTGTTTTGTGATGGTGGGGTGAACTCAAGCTCTGTTGTATTCATTGAACAGTCTCATGAGCCATCAGGGCTCTCCCCTTGCTATGAAATCTATGGAATCAGGCTACTCTTAATGCGATGACGCTGTATAGTTCACGCATACACGCCATTCCCTATAATCACGCAAGATGGCCATTACACTCTGACGATATAACAGATTTTCTTTCCCCAAAAACATTATTTTCGGGACAGGTACCTTAGAAACGTTGCTGGTGACACCTCTACGAATCATTGCCAGTAAAAAATACATCCATTGGAAGTCCCCTAATTCTACATTTTGAATAATTTCTGTTTCTTTGCGAGACTTCGAGTGTAGGCACTGCGTTCACGCCTCTCATTCTCTCCATGGCAGCTCTCCTTGTGTTGGATTCCCACCGATACCAGCGACCCGCGGCGCTCGGCCTTCCAGGCCGTACTCAATGAATCAGCAGGTTTTTGACGTAACCCTAACTTGGGAATATTATCAACAACCGCGTTCCATATCTATTGGAGCGACGATGAATTCATGTCGCCCGAGTCAACAGAGAACGCTTCTCGATCTCTGGTCATCAGTCTGGGTTCTTGGCCAGATTACGATGCCTCCTACTCATCTTCAGCAGCAATAAAACAACACTTGCTCCTCAATCAGAATTCCACCAGTACACCTTATTTGGTTGATAACGTTCTCGTTATCGAGTATCAGTGGCAGCTTCCTATGTAGAACACTAAGATTGTTTTTGTTTGGTTTTATGGGCATTCTTCGAAATAAGATGTGACGAAGTACAATTGGTTGTCAACCTTGGGAGAAAAAAGACAGCAAGAAAGACACAGCAAATCAGCAATTACGAAAAAAAGAAACCAATCTCTACATCCCGAACCGTGCCGGTTTCCTCCTTTTACCACCAGATTAGTCCCCCGTCAACCGCCGGGACCTTCCTTTCCTGCGCAAGCTTTCTATCCTCCGCTATGGTCCCTTCCTCCTGTGACACCAACACCTCCTGGAAGTGACGCGTATGCAACACAATGGTGTTTCATACAGTAGAAGGGACACAATCATGATATGACGGTAGATTTTTCGCTTCCCTTCCTCATCCTCCCTTCCTCTCTCCACTGCCCTCCAGCTGCCACTGCAGCACCATGTGGAATGAACGGAAGTGTGCTAAGCAGGTGTTTATATAGCCCTGAGAGTGTTATCACAACTATCCTGCTACAAAACATTGATATCTCAAATCCTGTAAGCTACCCGATTTGTTAGCGGTTTGTTTATCCCATGAGCTTCCTTCTCACTCACTTCATTTTGCGGACGGACACACATACATACATACACACACATACAGATACACAAACCGACACACAAAGTTAGCGCTTTATAAAATAGAAGGATTTACTGTTCGCTATCCGTTGTGAACGTACTTTTGGTCCTATCCAAAGGGCACTACAGTCCGGACGCGACTCAGTAACAGTTGAGTATCTAATGTGGATGTCGTGACCGAGCCGCGATACTGGAGTCTCCTGAAGCCCTGAACCTTACAACGCAATACCGCATCTATCTCCTCCCCTTCCTGCTTAAACACATCGTCACTTGAGGACTTCTCCCTTTCCACTTTTCGTGACGCGAGGTGAACCCGACCCGATTATTGCTGGCGCCGCGCCGCTCCACCACATAACAGCCAAACTCTCCGTTCATGTAATGGACGTGAAATTTGACTGTCATCAAATAATCTGGCAAGGTCCAATGCTAAGCTATCGACAACATATCTAACATTAGCGATTCCGATCAGAACGGCAATAGTTACCGAAAGAAGCATTGGGATAGTGTTTACCCCGTGAAGATTTTTCATAATACATTTTTACCCATTGATTACGAATTTGGCCCACCTCTTGTCCATTCCCAGACCTCAAGGATTCGCAATGGCAACCCATATGGCCTGCCATCGTCCTAGGAGCGCATGTAGTTGACAGCCCATATGGGCGGCCATCGGCGTGAATGTGTTAATTATAGTGCGTCCTTCTTTATAACAGATATGTTTCCCCTTATCCAACCTCCAACAAATTATCATAAAAGTGATTATTCATTTGTATTTTTGATGCATGCAAGGCACTAATATGGCGGCAAATCATGATTTCAAAGGACCCAGAAAAATAGGCCATTTCTTTGCCTGTTGATTTCCGCATTGATGCGACTCTCATCGGTTCTGCTCTCTTCAACACCCACCCTCTCTCGCTAAATGGTTAGAGACTCAGACGTCGAAAGGTTGAGCGTGCCGCGACATTAGTGGCGCGAGGACGCTCATGCTAAATCGCCGGGAATATCCTTCGCTGCTAATTGGGTTTTGGTCCTTAGGGCGTTCGCGTGTCTCTCCTACTGGTTTAGCTTCCCCTTTCCCGTCTTCCAACCTTGTCGTGGGATCCTCCTTGAAGAGGGAGCTGATGTAGCTACGAGTGGCATTACCTATATAATAAGTAATCCGCGATATAAGATCACTCATGGATCGCGCCCCGCTTGGCAAAAAACGCTTCATAGTCGTGATCGCTTGGTTGGTTACAGACTTGGCTGGCGGCATACAAGCACCTTTAGTACCTGGCCCTGAAATCGTGTATAGACCAAATCGCATTCAGCTGTCGCTACGAATATGAGCGTAGGCTGCGCATCGCCTTCCAGAAAAGCAGATGAATAGTGGCAAATACTTCAATTTATCTTTTTCATTTCACTTCATTCTTTTTTCCCACAAAATTCGTTCAAGAAAGGAAAGCACATGCCCGAACCCAAGGAACCCTTATGAATGAGGGATTAATAAAATTTCCGTGGAAACGGATTTCATCCCCGAAAGATCTCGGTGAAAAGGGAAACAAGCTCAAGCGTTCTAACTGTCTCCTGCAAGGCTTTTAATCCCTTTCTTGCTGAGCTGCAAGCCTTGATTTGCAAGAACCACCAAGGCCCACATATGAACAATCTGCGCAATTCAACGAGAGCGCTGCGGTGCTCAGTCATGCATTCACCACCGGGAAAACATGCGTCCCTAGTCGGCCTTTCGCCGGTCACCCTTTGTTTGTCTACGTTCCGGGTTGAATTGTTCCGCTTCGTTGAACGTTTCTCAAATCCATTTTTAGGATTGGGTAGCCTGCATTCCAACGTGGCACCTTCGTGCACAGCATTGGAATCAGTTTCCATCAGAGTGCTCATCAGAGCATCACCTTGTGTGCTTAGAGCATGGTCGTTGGGCTTCTTTGGAATGCCCTAAACTGCACTGTTATGCTAAGCAGGAGGAAAGTGTAGCCATCGTGTTTGACAACACGACTATCGTGGGATATAATGGTAGTTCTTGGCAGAGGCTGAGCCAGCGCCAAGGATTGCCGACGGTAAAAAGTAAGGCGTCCTACTGAATGCCAAGTTAACCCGATACTAAAAAACTTGTCAGACCGGCTATCGTCTGGCAGCACAATAATACAAGCTCCCTTCTTACAGAAATAATATAGCTAGATTTAACCGGGTACCCGCACTGAGTCGGAAGTCTCTTTCGATTTTGAGGCCTACAATATTTTGTCAAGTCATTAAGGATAAACCACCTGACCCCTCGGTTTTTCGACACACATGCAACGATTTGGAAAGGTTTCCTGACTGAATCGGAAGTTTCCTTCCAGGCAAGTCTAGCATTAGTGAGCTGAGCTCCAAAGGAAGGAGTGCCTCGTCAAATGAGGGTGACGCCGCTGGTTAACCCTGACATCTGACCGATCTTAAAAATTTCACGGCTCCTCCCACCAGGGATGGCTGAGGGTACCAAGAGTGTCGCTAAGTTCAACATGGCACAATTCCAACGCCGTACTGAAAGCTCCCAAAGCCTGTCGACTGAGTGTATACGTACTTACATAACTGCTAAAGAACTAGATAATTGCTAAAACTTCTAAAATTCTTCCTATCCTTGGCAAAAAGTTTTAAGCTCTTGAAAACATTTTCTTTCCGCATATCTTCCACATGGAGCTCTTTTTTACGAAATATTAGCCCCGTTGGGTAAACAAACAAAGATAAGAAATAAGCAAACATAATAAAACAAATAAGAAACAAAAAATGCTATGTCCAGCACGGTCAATTTCCACAGAATAACCGGATACACCACCCCCGTTTCGACCTTATAGATCCTGTTTCCAAAAAGCAGACGCGCGTCGAGTGCAGACCACACACCACAAGTGACGACGGCCTCCACAAAATGTAAATGTTTCTGCCAATGAAATGATTAGCCTGTTGCAGTTGTATTCTATCAGTTGTCACTAATTACAACTATCATTTACCAAAATCAGCTATCACTATGAACCACTAGTTACCAGATTTACTTGGAAGACGTCGTCACCTACGGTGTGTGGTCTGCACAAGGAAGTAAAGGGTACGTAGATGGAAAGCTCACGCTTGTTGTGCTTGATGCCATATTATGGCGACATCGGTAGTATGGAGTGCTATCTCGATGCGCTACGATCGTTACAAGGAATTTCTTCATGAAGCAGTTTTCGATCTACAGATGCATCCTGAAAGGGCACCACTGTCTGGTCCCGAAAAAAGCTCTTGAGCTCTCCTTTCCCTTGGTGAAGCAGAATGCCAAAGTTAATAGCTTAGCTCCCAACATCAAGTGCCCTACTGCAACGTAGAGTTTTTTGGCCACTTTTGCAATTAATTCATTAGCCATAAGTACTGCTGCATTTAGACCAGCGTGGAGCGAGAGCTATGGGTGGTGCGATGTTTGCAAAAGGGTGCGGTCCTCTACTAGAAGCCGTCTTCCCTTTTCCTGTTGAGCCTGATCTTGTTCAAAGGTCGAGCCAACCTTTTTTGCTGTTATTTTTACAATTGCATGCGTTCTTTTCTTTAAGGACGGTAATCGATAAAATCTTCCCGAGGCTCTCATAATGGAGCGGATTTCAAGTAAACAGACTATGACGATCAATCTAATCCGTGCGCAAAAGTGCGGATACTGGGTGCTGCGAAGCTGAATCTCTATGACTTGGCTTTTTATCCTCGAAAAGAAAGGCAACGTGTAGAGTGAAGCCTTAGAATATATAGCTTTAACATTACTCACATCAGGGTGTACCATCATGTACCATAGACCTTACTCTCGATGGCCATCCCAATAAACAGTGCTGCGATAGGAATTGTAAACGGCATCAACCTCGCAAGACGGCAGGGGTGTCACATTGCGGATCTCACTGTTGGAGCGCGAGTTCGAGGGGCCAGTTGGCGCCAGTATTTTTGCTGCCACGCAATATCAGGCTTGCTACTCAGAATCAGACGGCACCACAATGTAACACGTTGACGACCGTCTGTTGCTGCGCGTATTGCCTTCAACATTTTCGTATTATCTCAACGATAGGCATTTATCCTTCAGCGTTTTCATTATCACTAATAAAAAAATTGCTTTTGCGGATCCAATAATGCACATGGACCGTTGTAGAAGAGCAAGGGATACCCCAAAAAAATTAAGGAAACGTAGTCTGCTCCATGTGAAAGTGTGGTATGACGTCATACCACACGGTCGTCAACGTCTAAAAAATTTCCCAGTGATCATGAAAAGGAGGCTCAGTGGAAATAGAGATGGGCCTTTTCTTGGCACCTAACTACACTCGCCTCCAACTTATCTCAAGGTGCGAACTAATTCTAATTGGGTGCGAAGACATAGAAGGGATATAGAGTATGTAGGTATGTGGTTTGGATGTATGATATATATATAGGTAGTGTGGGTGTGATGTCGAAAAGTGTTAACAGGTGTAGGCCGCTGGTATAAAATTCCCATAAATAAAGGAATGGGCGGATTTAATGCAGTGGGCGCGGTAGTTGGATGCGTAGGGGGTTGGATGGAGGACGAGATGTAGTGGTGGAATGGTTCAGTGTGGGGGTGGGGATATGTTACGGTAAAATTGGTGGAAAAAAATAACTACAAAAATGTGTTATTCAGGGGTTGTGTGCGGAGCTTACGTGGTGGGCGGGTCAGGATATGGCCAATACGGGGGGGGCGTGAGCCAGGGAGTGTGCATGGTCATTGTGCTACGCACATGTCACTGGGATGTTCGCCTTGAGACCTACTCAGATAATGCTCCAGCAGAAACCACCGAGTTACGGGCCGCAGCAGTGTCGGCAGCATATGCTGCCGACACGCCCACTCGTCCGTGATTGGCTACCACCACAAAGGTTACTGCGTGCAGACACGAGCCAGCCAGTCAGAGACTAGTGGGCGTGTCGGCAGCATATGCTGCCGACACTGCTGCGGCCCGTAACTCGGTGGTTTCTGCTGGAGCATTATCTGAGTTAAGCAAATCAGGCAAGCAATATCAATGGAAGTACGGTGAAAGGTAATCTGGGAGACAATGCTAGTGTAATTCACCGCCTTACAGTACCCTTTCCGTATCGTCCCTATTTTTCAATCCTACATGGGTATTATAAGACGCAAGGGATGGGAGCAAATCTTGCGAAAATTCTTATTTCTGAAGGAAACTGGGGTGCAGGCTGCCGTTTGCCTACTGCTATTAGGGACATTGGAAAGGTGCATTTCTTCTGATTAAGCGTGCTTTTATTGCACCTTGCCACCTGGTCTGTCCACTTAAGCTAACTTGCTGCTGAGCGCAGCCTATCGAAGCGCTGCCAATAGGCAACAATTACCCTTTCAGTTAAGCCGTTTCTTTATGGCTTCGGTTGTTAATGCTGATCGTCAAATGCCATTTCTATAATAATTAATGACACCCTTCCACCAGTCTTTCCCTACCAAGTTCTTACGACCGACAAAGACGAAGCTGAAATTCATGACCGCGAAAACGTTTTTTATTGACGTAAAGTAAGTTTTCAGATAAATAGTGACAACAGATTTGATAAATGAGAATGAAGAATCTGACAAGGGGGCTCCTTCAGGGCAGTCCGCGCTTTTTCAAAAAAGTTTCTTGCATATTGTAGGGACCACAAAACCATGTTCCATTTTCGCTGAACGGTTTTAGTAGTACCAAAAAAGTTGTGAAGGATACTGTTGATGGTTCGATCCCCCGTGGCGACTAAATTTTGCATTTTGGGTTGGCGCCTACGGGTGCCAAATCGCGCTAAATATCAAAATCAGATGTCAATATTCATCGTCAGGACCATTTTGAAGCCAACAAGTGGCCGCCAACCTTTGATTGCAAAATTTTGTCGCCACCAGGAATCGAACCATTGGCCGTATCTTGCATTACGTTTTTGATACTAACAGAACCATTTAGCGAAAACAAATCGTTTTAAAAAAGCGCGGTGCCCTGAGTCCCCCTTTTCAAGTTTTCAGGGTGATCTCTGAATGAGGACCTTTTGTCAGTTAACAATCACCAGTCCAACTCGAAAAAGTGATTTTTAATTCCTCGGAAGGAACATACTCTATGATAATGGACTTAAAGAGATGCCTCTTAGATGTGCTTGAAACTTTGCAACAGATATCACCTATTAATTATGACTGCACTGACGAAATAAGACCACGGAACGCGGAAACAAAGGATTTTATGGAGTACTTGATGAAGTTACTTCTACGCCTACATATCCCTAAAAGTACGCTTCTGCACGACCGAAGATTGTTTTTCACAGTGGTCAGCCGGCTTTGAGTAACTTATTTACCGCCGACGCTCATTTGACTCACTTTGCGCTCACTTTTAAGCTGCCATCGCCTTGCGCGTTTTAGCCCATTCCTTTCAGCATGATGAACGGCCATTTGCTTCCTAAATCGGGACGCACTTTCCTTCTTCGAAAGCTTACCGAGAACGTTCTTTCTTCTTATGTCCGCAAACGAAACGGGTAACCACCGCATGGCAACCCCAAAATATGTAGTTGATATTTGAAGTAATATTGTGACATTATTATTATTCATTCAGTTACCTGAAGCGTTCGTCCCTACGACGCTGACTAATTGGTGCCAGAATTATCTGGGAGGTAGTAACACAGATCCCGTGAAACTGCTTGCCCCGTGCAATCTCGTGGGCCAGAAATGTATTCAGAGTAGAAAAGATCAAAATATAATACATACACAAATTATCGTGTCTGACGTTTGTACAAGGTCAAGTACGTGGCGTATCCCGCAAAGACTTTAGGGGAGTCAGAGAGGTGCTTTTTTAATTCTTATTTTATTCGACTATAACCTGTCTAATTTATCTCCTTAGAAGCGACTGTATTTGAACTTATTACAGCATTTTCGCTGTCTGCAAAAAAATCAAAAATGGACGTTGTCAAGTGAAATTGCTATAGAAAATAAGTGATCAATCACTTTTCGGGATGCGCCACGCATTCCATATGACCTACATGATCATTTGCGAAGACCAGCCGATGTGCACAGCTCAGTGGTTTTATCCTCTTAGACATGGCTCGCATCGTTGTCATCGGCCCAGGAGTGATGGTTGGCCTGGATGGCATGAGATCCATAATTTGATCTATCCGGACTATGCGCTTGGTAAGCGGCGCTACTCTCCTCTACGTGAGTTCCTCCCAGTGAGGGTGAAATATAGACCGGTCAAAAGTGTTCGCCGAAACGATTTTCAGTGCATTATTTTTTCTCGCTTGAGCAACGCCCTCCAAAGATTGATATACTATGTTTTCTAGTGTTTTTATATCCTCAAGTTTTGAAGAATCAGGATATTCAAAAGAAAAAATTTCGAGATCACCATTGATTTTTTCTGGCAAAAAAAAGAGGAGCACGAAACCGTTTCGGCGAACACTTTTGACCGCTACTGTATGTTGCCAAATGGCACTCGTATTTATTTATTGTATCCACGGCTGAGATAAATTGATAGTATAGAATCAATTCCGGGAGAACGAAACTTTTTATCGCGTGTTATTTTTGTAACAATGTTTGGTACGATAACGATCTTTTCTGTAAGATGGTGTCCACAGCCTGAATTTTTCCCACTTATTGTTGTGTAGTTAAGCCTTCGGCAGTAAATTTATAAAGATTTATATCTTCAATTCTGCTCGAAGTTCTATGCATGGCGCATTCAGGATTCATTCATTCTTTCTCTTCCATGAACCTAATTCTCTTGATGTAGAAGAATGGTGCTACACAAGCTATGTGGACTTGATCGGTATGATCTCATGACGTTACATTACCCAGGATTTATAAGATTTGTAGAAAAGTCGTGGCCTGGATTACAATAATTTTCTGAATGCTCACTGTGTTATGTGTATTCAATTTAATAAGGACACAAGTACCAGCGATCAATTTGTAATTCAATATTCGGCATAGGATACTCAGAACGAATACGTTAAGTAAGTGATATTGGGTTAGGAACAAAGTTATAGAATGTAGAATTGTCTTGCCAGAAGAAAAGTACTCTGCTCCTTGACCGCTGCCCAAATCCAATCGCACCACAGACGTGACCACTTATAGAAGCCTGCTTTTCTATCCTACAGTAATATCTTAGCCATACTAGCAATTAAATCATATTATCGCCGTTTCCGTATGGGACCACTCCTGGCACAGCCTTATGCACAGTATGTGATCACTATGGATCGGTTGAGTGACGGTTTGCCCTTAATGTCTCACTGATATCCTTGTTGTCGCTCATTGTCGAACAAAGAGAGAGGGGAGTGTCAAGTCGTATCTCATTCAGCGATTCTGCCTTGGCACTATTTACGCTGCTGCTTTTCCTTTCTGCTTCACCCGTGTTTTTGTTTTCACCATTCATTCACTTCAACCATCTCCTGACCTCAAAACTTTCCAAGTTTTCTTCGCGCAAGTATTCCATCACCTCACCGATGTCAGCTAGTTGTTTTTCTTATTTTTATTCATCTATTTTTAAGAATATCTATTATAGGAAATTAATACTTGATTTAACATTTTCTAATAATAATAACTAAGTTTTTTGTAAAATTATTTGGTAATATATGCTACTTTAATACTTCTGCATTGATTTTTTTTCTTTCCCCCCTTACTTTGTTGTTCTATGCGTTTCCTTGCAATTGCAACGGGTTGTGAGCTTTTATCATTATTCTCATAAATTTCAGAATTGTTGTTTTTTCCTTACGGTGTCCAGAATGATTCGTATGTTAAGTTTTACATGTATTTATGGATGTGTAATAAGAAATAGAAATAGAAATTAATGACGCTCATGTAACTTGGAACTTGCTAGTCACTTCCATCACCTGAGAGACATAACTCCAACTTTTTGGCCGTAAGTTACATGGAAAACTTTGCTATCACTTGCTATCACCTGAGCCATACTCCAACCCTTTGCAGACTGATTTATTTCTATTTCTCTCCATATTCGGGCCAGTTCCTGAAATGTCCGGTGTTCAATCGTGGAGCATGCTGTTACATTCAGGCTTGCACTTTTTCGTTCTCTGGACCACCATACGCATTGTAGGAGGGAAGGGGGCGTTAATTTGCGATTAAAGAGAGAGGGATTTCGATACTATTCATTCAAAACCGAACAAGATGCGCTGTTGACTCCCGGCTGCTCTGCTGACCTATAGCACCATGAACTACTCCCGTCCACGGTCAGATCTCCAACGAACAATCTTTGACACCAAAATTTTGATTCCTTAAGCGGTTTAGGGGTATTGGTACCCACTGGAGCTGGAAGGAGGAAGATTAAATATCGTCTGCAATTGCACTAACCTTTCTTAGAAAGAGGAATAGCATGGCGCAATACAATAAACGTTAACACGTATAGCGCTTCTTTTTCTTTCTTTAGTCTTCGCCTTAAGTGCATGTCGTCCAATTTTCTAGCGTGTGTGACGTTGTGCAATTTAAAGCCCTTCAGCTTCAGCTCCTCGACCCTCTTCGCGTTCGCTGTTTGTTCCCTTTCAAAACTATTTTTGATTCCTTAGTAGATGGCGGTCGCGGCCGCGAATTCTTTCCCTCATTTTCGAACTCAGTTGAATGAATCCATCTTCGCCACGAGCCCAACAATCCAGAAATTCTGGCAGAGCAGAAATTTGGAAGGCAGAAATTCTGGGTTCGGAGCTTAGAGGTCATCTAGGCATTATCACATTATGACCACGGGGCTTATATAATATTTATATGTTTTTCTCCATATTCTTGCCATACACTCGCCCTTCTAGGCTGGGCTAAATTCGGCAGTGGACCATGTTACTAATGTGTTGTATATTGGCATTTTGTTTACCTCTTACAAATAAAAGTAGATAAAGTCACAAAACGTCTTGCCAGATAAAAGCAGAAATGGGGTAGCGGCAAAGGGAAGGGCAATCCCAAACCATACATGCTCTGAAATCACCTACCTGCTGATCTTGAGGGTCATTCAGTTAAGGGGCTTACAAGGAAGGTCGTTCAGGGTGTGCCAAGCTTTTTCAAAACGGTTTCTTGCATGACATTGGGAACCACAGAACCATGGTTCCATTTTTCCTGAACGGCCCTCTGAATACCAGAAAAGGGGGTCCCTAGTTCGATTCCTCGTGGTGACAAATTTTTGCATTTCGAGTTGACGTTTCAAAATTCGCGCAAAATGGAGTTAGCATGAATAATTAGTACCATATTCATGATTAGGACCGTCAGTAACCCTTAAATAGACTTTGATTGAAAAACTGGTGGACACCACAGTGGGGCCGCTTGGTGTCACACCTTTTTCACCAGTTTTTTAATCAAAGTCTATTTGTAAGGGTTACTGACGGTCCTAATCATGAATATGGTACTAATTATTCATGCTAACTCCATTTTGCGCGAATTTTGGAAACGTCAACTCGAAATGCAAAAATTTGTCACCACGAGGAATCGAACTAGGGACCCCTTTCTGGTATTCAGAGGGCCGTTCAGGAAAAATGAACCATGGTTCTGTGGTTCCCACATGTGCCCCAATATCATGCAAGAAACCATTTTG
>MU873142.1:1956-13834 GCA_036418205.1 Ostertagia ostertagi | reverse complement strand
GAGCCAAAGATAACCCAGGTATTGGTGAAGGAAGCAGTCACCTCTGAGCTCGACCCCATGTCACGACTAGGATAGCCTTCTTGACATGTGGACAAAACCGCTCTCTTGCCATCCGTACCTGAAGAAGTTTATTCAAAAAGCTGCTTAATGGCTTCAAGTTTGCTTTTCTTCAAGTTGTGCTGACCTTGACTGAGTGACTGAGCGGCGATGGCGGCCGTCGCTCGGAGTTGGGAATCCGGTTTGACGGGTATCGCACATAGCGTTCGAGGAATTAACGATCAAGAGAAATCATCGTAACATCTCTCAAATATCGTTTTTCGAATGTCTCTTGCAAGGTTTTATCGCATCTTCGTAACATTCCACACCAACGGCACTGTCAGCCCTCAGCAGATTGACGAAATCGGAAGTAGAAAACACTGAATTGGATAACCCTCAGGTCGTTTGCGCATGGGTCAGATTGGCATATAGATTCAGAAGGTCTAGAATGAGGGGCGCATCTCAAAGGGATGGTCGATAAAGGCTTCTTTAACGGTAAGTTTTTCCTGCTAGATCAACTTACTTCAAATCTGATATGTTTCGAAGACAAACCTTTGAAATGAGAATTGTATGGCTCACCGTTTCCTGATAACTCCTAGGACTCAACAGAAACTCCGTTGCGCGGCGGAAAGGTAGAGACGCAGGGGGTCAGCGGACGAGTCGCACCACGCGTTGTATGATGAGGGAAGTACTGTGGTAAACTTTGACCCTGAAATCCAGAAGCGTGTCGAGTGCAGACCATACACCACAAGTGACGACGGCCCACAAAATGTAAATGTTTTCTGCCAATGAAATGATTAGCCTGTTGCAGTTGTATTCTATCAGTTGTCACTAATTACAACTATCATTTACCAATCAGCTATCATACTGTGAATCACTACCAGATTTACTTGGAGGCCGTCGTCACTTGTGGTGTGTGTTCTGCACTGAGTCGTTCTGGTTTTAGTTGAAGCGGTAGAGCTGTGATCCGATATTCGTGTTCACTGGGAGAAAAGAAGTGAACATGAAAAACCTTTGCTGAAAAATCCCGGTATGACAAATTTCAAGGCGAGAAAAGTACAGCTGAATGAAGTGAATAACATTATTAGTAACAGCGACAATAAGTCTTTCAATGTGTACATGCCATTAGATGTCGGCAGACTCGGCGCAATTGCCGACGCGATGGACAGCGATGATCGATCGATCCTCGTCGCTCCGTTGGTGGTCTATCGCGTTGCCAAGTCGCCGAGTCTGACCCGAATTTTGCGGTAGATTCGGCTGCTCTACTGCAAATTTCACTGGCATGTCTATCAAATCTATCAAATGACTTTAGAGACGGATTTTACGATGATAAGGCAGCCTATTGGAAATCAAGTTAGAGATTGCAACTGATGCACGAAAGACGAAAAAATAGCCTAGAACCCGGAGGATGGACCCAATCCTTGTCTGTTGATTTACTCATTGATGCGACTCTCATCGGTGCCGCCCTCTTCAACGATAACACTCCCTTTGTTGAACGGCTACAGACTTAGGCACGAGACGACGCGAGGGTGGTGCCGTTACCAAGCCTAAAGGCGCGCTTGGCGATTTCTCGCGTCCACAAATTAGGGAAGCCCGCCTGTCTCTTGGTAGGTTTCCCCTGCTTCGTCCTTTTCGTAAAAGCCTCTTTTAAGGAATGCTAGTACGAACTGATGTCGGTGCAGTGCACACAATTACGGAAAGTGGTTGGCTGGAAAAAAGGGCGGCTGTGAAGGAAAGATTAAGAATTTATCTTCTTCTTCTTCTTCTCCCTAGCGTTAGTCCCGCGCAGTCGCAGGGTCCGCTGTCTTTATCAGTCGTCGCCACTTCGCTCTGTCTAGGGCATCTTCTGCTGTGGCCCCTAGGTCCTTCTTGATTACGTCCTTCCACTCTTTCTTTTGGGCGCAACCTCGCGCGATTCATCCTCATCTCAGCGGGGTGCAGCTGCCTTTCGTGATTCTTGTTCAGGGGCCAGCACTCGCTGCTGCCGTATAGCATCGCAGGCCTCACCACTGCCCGATACACCTTTCCTTTCAGTGTTCTGGAGCACCTTCGATCGCAGAGGATCCCAGTGGACTCCCTCCACTTCATCCAGGCCGCGTTGATTCGTGCCTTCACTGCCTGATCCACACTTCCGTCGGCTGCCAGATCGCTCCCGAGGTATCTGAAGTCCTCCACTCTTTCGATGGTCTCACCATGGCCGTCCACGATCGGCTCTGCACCCTCTTCGGAGCTCAGGAACTTGGTCTTCTTGACATTCAGCCGGAGCCCACCTTCTGCCAGGACTTCTGCCATTTCTGCACCTTGGCCTGTAGTTCTTCTCTGCTATCCGCTATCAGGGCGATGTCGTCAGCGTAGAGGATGGTCTTTAGTGGTCCTTCCATGAGCCCCTTCACCATGACATCTAGTGTAAGGAGGAAGAGGAACGGGCTCAGAGCTGACCCTTGGTGCACCCCAACCGTGATGTCCACTTCCTTCGTTAGGCCGTGTGGGGTGCGTATAGCTGCCTTCGCCCCATCGTACATGTCCTTCACCAGAGAGATTCAGGTGTACTCTGGACATTCGTGGGCTCCTGAGCGCTCTCCATAGTACTGTTCGAGGTAGTCGGTCGAACGCCTTCTCCAGGTCAAGGAAGGCTAGGTAGCAGGGTCGGCGCTTTTCTCGGTACTTTTCCATCACTTGCCTCGCGATGAAGATGGCATCCGTTGTAGACCTTTCGGGCATGAACCCGAACTGTTCCTGGGAGATCGGGACCAGCTCCCGCAGTTTCGAGTCGACCAGTCGCTCGTACAGCTTCATTGTATGAGCAGTCAACTTGATCCCGCGGTAGTTGGAGCAGTCCATCGCGTCACCCTTCTGCTTGAAGATGGGGACGATAGTGCTTGTTCTCCAGGCATCCGGCATCCTTCCTTCGGTGGTTACCGTGTTCAGGAATTGGGTAAGCCATCTGATCCCGTACTCTCCGAGCGCCTTCCATGCCTCGATTGGCACCCCATCTGGACCCACCGCCTTTCCAACCTTCATCTTCCTTAGTTCTTGACGAACCTCATCCTCTGTCCATAGTGAGATAGGGCCAGCCGTCGCCTCTGCTTGCGAGCTGTCTTTGTGGGGGAACTCCTCGTTTTGTAGTACTCCTCCCACCTCCTCCTGACTTCAGTTGGCTTCCTCAGGATGGCACCGTTACTGCTCTTCACGCTCTTCACCACCCTAATGTCTTGGGTAGCCCGATGCCGGGCTTTGGCCAGTCTGAAGACGAACTTCTCTGCGTTTCTGCTTTCCAACTTCTCGTACAAGGCGTCCATTTCCGTGTTCTTCGCCTGGCGACGGCTGCCTTAGCGAGCCTCTTGCAACTCTTGTAGGCAGCGAGGTCCTCGGGGCTCCGGGTCTTCTGCCAGCGCTTGTATGCTTCCTTCTTCTGTTTCACGACTCGCTGGACCTCCTCGTTCCAGAACCACGCTGCCTTGTCTCTGAATCGCTTCGCGTTCTTCCCCCAGTACCTCCTTGATTTCTCACCAGAACCTTTTCAAAACTATACCGACTCCTTGAAATTAGTTTCCGATGATACATTTTGGAGATTGCGGTACTACATTGTTGAATCCGCGAGCTTCGGCGAGGGGTTATACTATCGCCGAGGGCATATACTTCCTTCGAATTGTGTGTCGGTCCGCACCCTTTAAGAGCTTGTCTTTCCATTAGGTAGGTCTTCCTTTTCCAACCTCCGACCTGATCGCAAATCATCATGAGGAATGCGGAGGGCAGAGTGAGTTCTGAAAGAGGGAAAGTGTTGCTTTCCCAATTCGATGCTTTGTGGTTGAGCGTGTATGCATCAAGTTCCCATATCGGTAGCTTGTTCGTGGCCATTTTCGAATGCGATTCTTGGGAAGGTGTTGGTGGAGCTATCGTCATGCGCAGCAGTGAAGGTTTCGGAAAGCTATGCAATAGGGAAATGCAACTTCTGGATGGTAGTCAAGTGCGTGGCGCATTCAAGGGCGCGCGATCAAAACTAATTTTTCTCTATTAATGCAGCAATTCATGGTGTGATATATGTGAGATCTTGTATTCGCCAAATTTTGCTCAGAAATTTCGCATTTCTACCAAAATGCATTGGCTTTCCTTGTTTAACAAATGGGGCAAGCATCGATTCCTTACTCTATTAGCCCCCCCCCCCAACTTTTTTAGGTTCTTCTCATGCCATTCCCTTTATGGCATTATTTTCAATCCTCAAATAAGTTATCAGACTAGTTTCAAGGTCATCAAAAGGCCTTCGGCTGTGAGTCACATCAAAGGTTTTTCACCTAACTCTTCCATATGTGAACTGGTTACGCCTCGTCGAAGAGAAATTGCCGTTCGCCTTCCATCACTCAGCAGATGTCCTTGCTCTGGTTGTGCATGTGGAACTGAGAATTTCTATCCTTTTTTGTCCAATGTTTAGATTTCGATCAAAATTCTACGCATTCTTGAGATTTCTTATTGTGCTTACAGCTCAGCTTTACTGTGGCAATGAAGGGCTGACTGAATGTTCATTCATCCTGCTTATAGACTTCTACGGCTTCCGTAGAAGCAGAAATCGCGCGATCTAGCCTGTTATTGTTACAAGTAGGTCTTGATCGAAGCTGTTGGCGCTTATTCTGCCCGACAGTCTGTGCCAATGTGAATAGCTAAAAACATATACAGTAAGCCTAGCTCAAGCTGAGAAGAGGTCAGTTTCCGAGCTGGGCCATTAGTTTTGACTAGTATCTCATCAGGGTTTCCATGTCAATGGTGGAGCGGTTGCACTGTTCTGAAAAAATGTTCGTTAAGCTCTCGGGATCGATCTTCACCACCTGGGTAGAACTCCTTTTCGATATCTGTAGTGCCAACCTCACAAATTTTCCACTGCTTGTCTCACCATTGTTGGACGGACACTAGGGTTTTGCGCGTTGTTCACGCGTGGTACGTTGACCTGTCTTTTTTAGTGCCAAAATGTGCCCTAAATGCTGGAGCGCGCGTGGCAGAGGCTCACACCAGCCAAACTATCGAATATGTTAACGAACGCCCCGCCTCGCTCGCCCCACACTCTCTCCGACGACGCTCACGTTCCTCTGGCCTCCCAACCGTAAAATTTGCTGACTGCTTGGGTGTAAAACAGAAGTTTTTGTTTCCGCAGAATGTTGCCGAGTAATTAAGTGTGAGCCACACGTCCTCAGCACAGGCCCGGGACTCGACTGCTAACGGGCAAGTGCGCTGCCAGTTACGCTACCGGGGCACCGTTTGGCCCTGACTCAACTTTTCACGGTGCATTCACCATAGCTTAGCAGCACTCAAACAGCCAGAAACAAATTCGTTATACGACCTTATGGCTCATGGCAATGCTCTTTGTTACTTCCAAATCTGTACACAAATTCACTGATCAACCTAGTGTATGACCCAGAGTTCGAAAAAAAATACTCAAGGAATCTTTTGAACTGCCCCCTCTCTCGCTTTTTTCCTTTACAAGTTGGTTAAGTCGGACGTTGACCCATCAATTATTGTGACTCAACTGAGGACGACTGCTGCCTTTTTAACGCGTGCTGTATATCTATTTTTATTCGAATTTCATGACTCTGTCAAGCGCGGCCACTGGAGGATAGAAATAAATAATAAATATAAATAAATAAAAACCAGTACTTTTGGTGGAAACTGTTCGCCAAGGCGAATCGACTGGCAAAAACAGCGAGGTCACACATAACAGAAACAGGTAAAGCAACGGAGTTTCTCGCCAAAACTAAGAGACTTTAATGGTTTCGCGATTTAAAAACTATAACAAGGGTTTGATCCATGGAGAGTTCGTTTTGTAAGTTATCGCCGCGAGTTCAACTACGATCAGTGCAATCGAAGAATAACGAACAAATTGGTAATATTGATATTTTGGGAATGTAACCAGCTCCACTGTAGAATATGTGCGGACAACGGCCACCATATTGTCTCTCGTTCTAGTGAATCGTAAGGAATACACGCACTAAGAATGACATGTTGTTTATTGATTTACTGTGTTACGCATATAGCGTTTAATTATAATGTAATAATAATGAAAATAATAAATAATAATAAATAACAGTAAATATTAATAAATAATAATAATAATAAGTAATAACAATAAAAAATAATAATAACAAATAATAATAAAAGTAATAATGATAGAAACCATACCCAATGCAACGCCTACGTAGAATGAGATATGAAATCTGAGCAGGAAATTTTTCGTAGTGCCGCATCCCATCGTCGGGACGGGTAATCCCTTGTGGCTGGAAGTGCAACGGCCGTCGGAAGCCGCCAATATAGTGAACTGATCGTTCTTCTATCACCTGCTCACATCAAAAATTTTCTCCGGATTTTCAGTTTGTGAAAATTTGCCTCACGATCAATTTTTCAATCCTCATGGATTGCAAGAAAAGGGGGTAAATTCTATCAGAATAAAGCTGCTCACGGAAAAATGACATCGACTTTCTGCCATTGAATATGGGTAATCGCTAAAAAGAAGTTATAAAAAAGTCCAAGTCGCTTCGAATACAAATTAATCGAACTATATGAATGAGTAGTGAAATAAGTAACAAATGAGTAAACGAATAAATCAGAAAACCACTTGGCGTTGATATCGGGATGCGCCACATACTCTACTTCCACTCAGAATCATCGTACCATTTTGAACGAAGTCTAGCCTGTACAATAGCTTGAGTGGTCCAGCCGATCTAAAATTTAGTTTTTATTCTCCCAAGCAAAGTTACTACCAATTATCTGACCCTGGCGCTAGGTGTTCTGGACGGCGTTCAATTCGGGATTTGATCACCGGTATGCGGTAAGCAGCTCCCCAACCACTGCACCAATTCCACCCTAAAAAATAACTGCTATAAATAATAGCTAATAAAATAGTAATCGGTTTAAGTATGCTAAAACAACAAGTTTTTACCACAGTACCGTTTGTTCTCATATGAAGTTGTCATACGCGTGGGTTGTGTTGTGATCTTGAATGAATGAAACCTAGGGAATAAGTGTGCTTTGTTGCTGTCTTAGGTTCTTGATGCTGTTTAGAGATCCTTTCTCCATTTTTTCTCGGAGCAGCTTGAACCTCATCATCACTATCACAGTAATCAGCCTCCTTCCGTTTTTATCTTACTCTTTCTCATATTTCTGATTATGCTTTATAAAACTTTTCCAGTTGGCCTTGGATCGCATGCTGGAGTGCCCTCGCAGTCCTTCAACGTCCTTGGCGTCTTCAGGTAGAGAAACAGGTATTTCTCCTAACATCTACATATATCTATTCTATACGCTCATTTTTTTATATGTTTTTCCTGCAAGCGAGTTCCCATTAGTTATCCAGTTCTCAGGTTGAAGCCGAATCCACCAGTTGGGAAGGCCTACAGTTGCCTTCATGTCTTTGTTGATTTGGTGTCATTTGTTCACGTCTCACATTCCAGATGCACTCACAAAACTGTTCAGGCCACCTAATAATTGCATAATGGACAACAGCATTCAAAAAGAATTTCATGCTAGTGGAGTATTGTCGTAAAAAGATTGGAGGAGGGCGTAGGTTCAGGCGTGATGTAACAGTAACATGAATAAAGGAAGATATAAAATAAAAAGTAGCCGACGAAGGAGTGCAAGGTACCAAACGAGGGAGAACCACGGGGCTAGTGCGAACTGGAGTCTTCTGATACCAGTTATTCAGCACTTCAATTACGGAGCTGTTTGTTAGGGCTTGACAGGCGAGAGAGCGGATTTGCGGCGGAAGTGGCTGGCTTCTGACACACAATTGAACATTTCGATGCAGATTTTAAGCCAAAATCAGGAGCATAGGATATCAGCAAAAAGGTTATAGTGAGCAAGGGGGAGGGGTGCTGCGTATGCTCGAAAGCGGGTAAAAAATATACGGGAGGGGTGGAACTGCTACAATGGTGCTCCGCAAAAAGACTTGATTCTTGATGATCTTTTTAGAATTTGGGCTGATACTATGTGGGGTCGATTTTCCTGCAAGTGTCACTGGCGCTGGCGTTAATTTACTTTTTTCTTAAGAAATAAGCGACAACTAAAAGCTCAGGAGGTGAATACATATGAGAATGATGGTGCTGACGGTTATAGGTTCAAAATCAGTGATTATTCGAGGGTGTCGGGACTTTTGTGAGGGAAGGAGGGGGTTAGGTAGAACGGACAGTTCAATAATGTTGGTGAATACGTTCTGGTTCTATACACTCCCTTTCACAGATTCATCGAATGTCTTTGAAATATTGTCATATGCTTTTACAAGGCAACCTGAAAGCGATGAATTAGTGATGGCATATACTCTGCCTTCTACAAATACTCAGCGGTTTTCTAGAAAAATGTGACTCCTATTCAGGATCATCTGGCAGAGAACATGGTGTGGCATCTGGTAGCGCTGAGCGCATCAACGGGTCCAGTGAAAGCTCACCAGGAAAACGTGGTGGTGATTTACTATTTCGATTTTTCCTTTATTGACAGCCGCAATTTTTGATTTTCTCGTAATCCTCATTTTATTTCCCTTCAATTCTGAGCCCGTGATGGATTCATAGTCTTTGTGATTCGTGGCTATTGATCTCAATGCGACACCCCCGGCAGAAAGCGACGTTAAAGCAACCGATCACTGGGGATAGAGTAGCCCACTAGAGTATCACAAATGTGACTGTCGCGGCTCGGAATGGTGCGCGACAATGGCGTAGGTCTCATAAGTCAGCATCTGGGCGAGGTAATTTTGCATTTGACGAGTTACACCGAGTACATCCATTAGATACCAAGCTACAAAACGAATGACGACTGATTAAGCGGTTCGTTGAGGAAGGACGTGAAACGAACCATTTCAGTTATTATCGTTTATGATGGTTCTTTACTTTCTTTGTTCAAATACGACGCTGGTAGTTGAGTTACATATGGATGCGCTAGCTTCAGGAAGATTCGTTCCAGACCCGCCTCGTCCTGATTTTCATGTAAAATTGCAATTTTGGGTTCTTGTCCACGGTGCGTCTTGGCCTCTTCTTTTACTTTTTAGCAACTTGGCACAAACATCTTCAGTTGTGACAGGTTGTGACTCACGAAACCAACTGGGGGGTGTTGCTTTAAATTTCATATCAGCTTCGAGTTTCTTTTCGCTGGGCAATGGAGAGAGCTGACAGTTTGGCAGCATAAGCTTTGCTCCAGCTAGCCACATTTTTTTACTGACTATAGGTGTATTATGTAGAGGGCTTTTCTTTGTTATTGATACTTTTGAAAGCGCAGCTATGTCCAATTTGGGAGCTTCTACTGACCGAAACCGGAGTTCAACCGCCCTTGGAGATTACATAGCGACGAGGTTGTGTTGGGATTCAACGAAAGTGGCCTTATAAGTTTTCTTGGGAAGTTGCAAGATTTTTTATGGAGTCTGGAGGAATTTCGAGAGTGCCTGCTGAAGGACTCCTCCAGAAGAGAGAGGGGTCGTTCTGCCTGTTTTTTATATCTTCCATGCTTCGTTGTTTTTCTGACTTTCGTTCTGATATGATACCTATTTACAGTAAAGGTGTGATTTAGTTTCTGGCGCTTGGCAAACGAGAACAGATTGCTACGCGAGTACTTGTTGGGGGAAGACGGCAGTGCCTGTATTTCTGATTCCGTCGAACAGAGGGTCAGGAGTTCATTATAATTGGCTCCGGAAATAGTTATCTCGATTTTTGAATTTTGATCTTTTCTTGGTCTTTTTTTCGCTCCCAGCACCGTCAAAAATTTATGGGCTCACGCCTGGAAGCGGTTAGTAGCACATGTTATTAGTTTCAAAGGAATCTGTGCTCTCCTCCCTGTCACATCAACTTTCCGAATGGGGAGGTTATCGAAACCGGTATTCCACTGAGATGCTCTACAACGCAGAAAATAGGAGTCATAGGAAGGCTATTAATTATCATTTTATAAGGGCTGATCTAATTGATGGTAATGAGAGGAAATTTGTCTAACAGGGTAACAGGTTACCACCCAGAGTTTAGCGACGGTTTTTCCATATTTCGCCTCTTTGGTGAGCGCTAGTAGTCGATGAGAAGGCTTTCTAAAAAATTACACGCGAGTAAATGTCAAAGTCTCATAAAGGACAAAGGATAAAGTATTTGTGATATCGCTCCTCCTGGGACCGCCAAGCATGTGGCTTAATTTGGAGCTACGAGACGTTTGTTTGTATCAAACCCAAATTCATGAGGGACTGGGTCAATGTGTAGGTTGGAGCTTTGTTTTCCCAATCAGGTTTGTAACAGTCTTTCTTAGCCTCCCTTTCAAAAAACGAGAAGAGCGTCGGGTGCAGACCATACACCACAAGTGACGACGGCCTCCACAAAATGTAAATGTTTTCTGCCAATGAAATGATTAGCCTGTTGCAGTTGTATTCACTAATTACAACTATCATTTACCAAAAATCAGCTATCACTATGAACCACTACTAACCAGATTTACTTGGAGGCCGTCGTCACTTGTGGTGTATGGTCTGCACCCGACGCTCTTCTCGTTTTTTGAAAGGGAGGGTACCTAGAGTTTCGTAACACTTGGTTAGTCGTATTCGCTGAGAAGTCTCGCAAGTGCAACGTTGGGCATATAAAATAGCTCTTCGACATTCCTATAAATGTATGGTGTATATGGTAATATTCCATAATTCCATGTGCTTCTTGAGGCCATATGCTCTAGGTTGTTGGGTTTGTGAGCTATCCTGGGGCTTATCTCTCATGAACTCGCATGAGACGCAAGATAACCTTTAGAGCTGGACTTGGTGTTTTAGTAGCTTCCTTGCGAAGTAAGTGCCGAAAATAAGTGTTGTAGTGTTTATTTTAGAACCCCTCTCTGCTGCCAGCCCGTAGGAGTCAATTAAGTTATAATTTTCGTCGGCACAAGTTTACTCTCACACGTCAGCTCGTAGCATTGACAGTGTTTGCACTATAAAATGAGTATTGATTTTGCGCGCATCATTGTCCTTTTGCGCTTGTGCGCGATTAAAATTTTCCGTATTTTTCGCTAGGTGTGAACAATCTATGAAGTGAGGGTTGCTTCTACCGTCGTTACACGATCGGCGATTAGACAGGGTGACTGATAAGGTGGCTGTGTGAACCCACGTGAAAGTCACGTATGGGATAAAATCTGGCCCAAGGACCAGATGTTTGACCGGTTATGGCGATGAGTGGTATAAATACAGTCAGATTTTGTTCCTGGTTCAACTTTTACAAATTCTTTGCCGAATAGCCGGTGTGATGAAGATAACACATTTCGTCGAACGTGTACTGATAATTGATAATAGTAGCAAGACAGAGAACAACCAGATTGAAAGGTCATTGCGTAAAGACATCGATCGCTCTTTTCACGAGGTATGCGAACAATTTGAGCGCAAGTCATTCTATTTACAGAAGTTAGTAACCTTGAAAATTCAACCGGTCACCTTGTTTGTCAGGAACTTTCGCCTTTCTGTCCAGGCAGAAATACCAAGCCACTCAACGCCAACCGTCCTTTTGCAGATGCGCGACGCACTCGATTTCCAGGGAAGTATAGTGAACGTCAGAAACGCTCGTACATAAGCTAGCCTAAAAGCGTTGGCCTTTACTACAGAGTTTTCGCCCACCATACACGCCTTGTGGTTAACGGGTACCCCCCAGGAGGCCCCGTCGCGCGGCAAGAAGGCAAAGTCAGCGGACGAGTCGCGCGCGTACTATAGGGATTTCGCGTCAAGTTAAATAGAGTGTCCCACTGCACGTCCTACATCGCACACCACGCGCTGCAACTCGTCCGCCGACTCTGCCTTCTTGCCGCGCGACGGGCCTCCTGGGGGGTACCCTGTGGAACGGTTACGATAGCTACAGGCTTTCATATCTTACGGATGCAC
>MU873141.1:2773-16837 GCA_036418205.1 Ostertagia ostertagi | reverse complement strand
TCGAAGCGAACACGTCATTAATGGGGTCTCGACTTTGCAGAAAGTGGAGGTCTCACCCATTCGTATGAGATCTTTTTTCTTCACATATATCATATTTAAAATGCAATTTGAGAGCAGTTCCGCTTCCAGAGGAGACACGACGTCAATCTGAAAGCAAAACGCCCTCCTACCGTAATCGATTCAACGAGCGTGAAAAGGGCATCGAGGGACGAATCATCAACGCCACACTAAAGAATCTCGCGACAAAACTTGCTCGAATACAGGACCAGCTGACGGAACCGGAGAACATGGTACGATATTCATGAGTGACGGATCGATTTATTGATTCGGAGTATGGGGAGAAGGGGGGATTCCTCCGTGTTCAACCAAGAAAAAGCTATACATCTTTTACTAATGTGGGAGGCTATTCTCGAAAGTTTGTCTTCTGACAGCATTTACCTTTTTGGTATGTTCCAGTAGTGTTACAGTACTTTCGGCGCCATACGGTGTCCATTTTCAACGATCTGCAAGAATTACGGTAGTGACCATATACAGAAGGGAAGATGATTGGCATGGTGATATGATCAGCGTGATCCATGTACTGAGGGTTTTCTGGCCGATATAACCTCCTTCATTCTCTGCTTATAATAAGTACGGCCCTCACTCCTTTGCTCCTCTTTCCTTCTCCCTAACCCCATCTTCCCATAGTTGATTACCACAATGGTGTTGAGCCCGGCCGGTACCAATGACAATCAACTGAGGGGGAAGGGGCATTCATAATATATCTGCTACACGGAAACAATGCTAATTCTCCAACACTTTACAATTTCTAATATCCCCAATACATCAGATACACAACCTCTATTCACACTCCTGTCACCTAGGCAAATATAACCCCTTGTCGACAAGTTCGCGGATTGTATTGGGGAGAGGGGGGGGGCAGACTTGTCATCACCAGGGTGAATAACGGTCGAGGAATTCCTCGACCATGGCTCTCTACTGTGCGAGAGTAGTGCCGAGAGTGAACGTACGCGCGGAGAGCACAGACGGCTCGCGCATGGCGAGTGTGAATGTCCGCGCGAGAGAGCGTAACTGATCAGGCAAAATCCTCGACGTGCCGTTGAGGAATCCTCGACCGATATTCACCCTGTCATCCTTGTTGATGTTGACATCGACACGTGAACAGTTTAGCGAAGCCGCGATAGCGAGTCCCAGGCTAGAGATATTCTACAGTTGTTATTTTTCAAGTATTACAGTAGTACACAAATCACATTTTTAAGAGCTTACTTGGAGACGTACGAATGCTGGTGAATTTCATCCAAGAGCAGCATGGGAATCCATTTCGACGAGTTGGTTTGAGTGCCTTGTTGGATGCAATCGATAAATCACCGAAGCTGGAGAGGTTAGACATTGCTTACTTTCTTTTTGCATCTTCTATCCAATGCTCACTTTTCTTGATTTCAAAACGATTTTTAGCCACCCTCACCCCGTCGAACCGGCCCCAGTTATGTCCTCCCCAAAACCTCCTTGTCACGCTCGTCGATCGATACTGCGACTACGTTGTGGTAACGTACGATCGATGTTCGATGAGCGTTCGTCGTCCACAGGCGGTACTACATCGACAAGAAGTCATCATCCACACCTGCACATCACCATGCCACGCGTCTGGCAGTCGTTTGAGTGGGTATTGTGCATGAGCCTGATTAGCAGGGATCCTGAATCCTCGCGCTGCAAAGGGTGGAGACTCATTCTCTCATTGGATGGCGCAATGACCTCAGCCAATAAGAGATTTGGACTCCACTGGCGCTCCGATGTACCTTGGTCGCACCCTCCCACAACCAATCTTACCATTCGTTCCTCTGTCCTGATAACGGCCCTTCGTCTCCAGTGCAGCGTGTCGCTTAATACGGCAAAAATTCAATAGTTATGTTTTGTGCTACCTCGATGTCCTCACGCTACCTCATCTGTGTTTGGCGATGGCTGGAACAGTTTGTCGTCGTTCTCTCTGTCTTCTGATGTGTCACGTCGACAATGTCCATGTGCCGCCTTCAGGGGCTTTCTGTACCCGTGCTGACAAATGGTTGTGAACCTCCAATGAATCTTTGTTGAATTATTGAATTAACAGGTATCGGTGCTGGAGTATTTAACCAGTAGTCAATGTTTATAAGTTTATGTTTACATGAGGTCAAGTGGAAAATTAGTTACACCTTTGTAAATCCATATTCTGAGCCGCTTGTGGGGAGCTGTCTCATCATATTTTTCAGTTGCGATATGCCACGGAAGGACGAGAGCGGAAAAAGCAGTCCGAGCGGATTGGCGCCACCAGTGCGTGGAGACCAGGCGTCACTTAGGCGAGGATTGTTTCGGAAACGAGAAAAGGTAAACCTTTTCTCTCAGTATTTGACAGTAGCAGTCAGGGAAAAGAGCGTTTCCTCTTGAAGAAGCTGTCCTCCACTTTTTAGATGTATTTCCCGACAAAATTATTAGCAAAAGCAGTTTATGATGCAAAAGTCAGCGAAGTGAATTTTAGTCGTCGCACGACTCGGTGATGAAAAGCGGTCAAGAAGAGGTATCAGACGCCGATTCGTCGCCGTCGACGCCTCGCACCGCTTCGTCGATCGACGACGGCTTGTCCGTTGGTCTCGGCCGCAATGATGAAGAAAAAGAGTGCTCCGAAACTGCACTTCGGGGTATGCTCGTTCTGCTTGATTCTTCTACCTGTTTACTCAGTCGTTTGTTTTTTTATTGCTCTTGCGTTTGTTGATTTGAATTATTTATCAAACTATGAAAGAACTCTTGTAGGTGATTTCTTCGTTCTATTCATACTTCTTGCCTTTCAGCGTTCAACCTGCTCAAGTCCAACAAAAGTGACAACATGGACGAGGAGTGTTCGGACTCGGAGACGGCTGATGAATTGAGTGTAAGCTTTTCTCCCTTTCTGTAAATCATCAAAATGGTTTCATTCAATTCGATGTGCGTCTCTTGGTGTGGGCAGAGGGTATAGTGCAGTGGCCTCGCTCCCCCACGCTCACAATCCGGGGATCGAATCCCGTCTGGGCCAACCAACCCTTTCCACCTCTCCGCATGTCTGAAAGTCTTTGTGTGGGCTACCGCATTCAAATGTCACTAAGATCCGGAATGGAGGTGCAGTGTGTGGCTCCTTCCAAAACGGGATTGGCCTAATGCCATAAACTTTATCCCCAGCTGAACGGCTTCGAAGTGGGCGTGGTTGCTCAGTCGGCTGCAATCCCCTCGGCCGACTTCCATGAGTCCGGAATTCACAACCGACACACTTCCTTATGTTCTTGACTAGGGCTAGCACATCGTTCCACACCATTAGTGTTGAAGGTAAAAACCCTGCTGGGACTGTTGCTCTAAATAAGATGGTTCTATAAAATGAAATGGCGAAGGTGATGTAGAGGCACATGACGCCCCTACTATGCCCATAGTCGGTTGTGAATCCCGGATCGGACACCGCCCAAACTCATGGTCAATCACTTTGTCCCAAAGCTCCCAACATGACACCGCAGTTCATCAGAGGGCTTACGAACGCTGGCTACAGAACCCTCCGTAAAGGGACCTTGCACGCGAACACCAGTACTGATCTGAATAGAAAAAATCTCATCAATTGCACGCGAACATCAGTATTAATCTGAATAGAAAAAATCTCATCAATCCAAAGGCTTGTTAATGCATGATTTCGAACTGTAACTCAACTTTGCGGCTCGCTCGAGAAGTAGTGTCGTTTCGTCTTCCAGTTTCTGCCGTTAAAGGTTTTGAGCTTTCTCCCAACAAACATGATCTTGTACATGTTCAGGAGATCGATTACCTCAGTGCAAGGAAGCCTACCAGTGAATCCATACGCGGGAAGCCTTCAAAGAATCCTTTCGATGGTAGTTTCTTTTCATTTTTCTTCCAATTTTTCTTCTTTACACACAAGTTTTTTGCTCTATCGCTCAACTATATACTTTTCGATGTTGTTGATCAGACGCTTTGGAGGAATTCTTTTTTTTCTTCAGTTTTTCATTATTTATTTGATTGCTTCGTTTTATTTCTGGTTTTTGTTTTTTGACCATGTTTATTCTGGCGCTGCTATTTGTTATGTTATTTGGTTGGATCATATGTGGGCTGTTTTGTGGAGTATTTTGATCATATTTCATCGTTACCGTGATCATTGGTCATGTTTAGCTCAAGGGAATATTCGCCTCTATGGTTTAATAGTGCCGGCGGCTCGGTCGTTGGACCATAAGGTAAGCTCAAATGTTGTAATTTGGACTTACTTTACTGGTTTGAAGTTCGACTCAATAGATTTCGCCTAAACGTGAAAAGTTGTGAAAATTCATGCAAAAGCTTTCAAAAGTCTTAAAATCACATCAGCGCGACTGCCTAACGCTATTTCCGAAAATTCATCGATCCAGCTGAAGGAGGATTCCACGATAAGGTCGAAGGTCGAAGAAGGAGAAACCTACCTAGTAGAAGGACAAGCGACCCCCCCCCTAAGGGTGCGGACCGACACGCAATTCGCAGCGAAGGGTATGCCCCAGCGATCTAGCATGGTCCCTCCCGCGGCGCTGTCGGCGCGGCACGCCCACCGACTGGCTAACCACTCACCGCAAGTCTCTAGCCGTTTAGCAGAGAGAGCGTTAGCGTTGAAGAGGGCAGCACCGATGAGAGTCGCATCGAGTGCGGTGAATCAGAGGAAGAAGAGGTTTCTTATTTCTCGGATCTTTGGGAACCTTAGTCGTGTTCGCATGCTTTTTTATTCATCGCGGCTTTGATGACCGCCTCTTCCTCAATCAACCGTAAACTACGCCTTTTGAAATTGACAAGCAAGACAGGCCCACCGTCGCGGTTTCTGCTGTTCCACTCCTTGCTACGCTCTCTAGTGTTTGAACCTCGGCGTCTAGTTTGTCTGACATGTTTTCCTCTAGACTCTCCACCCTCCTACTTTCAGGAGAAGGAGAAAACGCGCTAGAATCAGTTCCAGGAATGCCTTTTCATTTTTTTCAGTGGGAAAGTCAATGAGCACAATTCAGTCTATGGATCTTCCACTATGACCCCATTTTTGCTACATGAAATGAATTCAAAGCTAGCGGGTCGCGATTGGATCCTTAGGGAAATTTTCCCTTCAAGCGAGTAGTAGAGCCCCTACTCATCACAGGTGATGATATGTCGCGACTTGAAAGTACGTATCGTAGGAGTGTAATGTATTCGCTTGCCGCTGCGACCGCTGCCATCCTTATCAAATACGGACAGGAGGCCGGCCTTTGATTGCTCTTGTGGAAGACATACTCTCTCGCGTCGGCCTCTCCTCACAGCGCCATATCTCTCCATCATACCACTGCCGTCTTTACAATGGAAAGTACAGTGTCTCTATTATATTTGCTTTTTTTCTTAACTTTCATCATCGCAGCTTATGTCTAGTATTCGAGCAATATGACCCAGCATTCGACCGTAACCGTGCCTTCATATGTGAAGAAGATGCGTCCATGCTTCGAATTATCACGGATAAATTATCTGGGAGACTTTTGAGTCTTGAAGACTTTTGAATATTTTTCTGTGGATGTAAGTTATGTAAAAATAGATGGCAAGAGCCAGAGGCAAAGTAATAAAGCTTTTCAAGATCCATAGAAAAGACAATTTCTGCCAATTTTACACTTAGTTAATGTCTACAACATTTATAGGGCATTTTCGAAGGAGTTCGTCGATTTGCGTTTCTATTGGAGACGACTCGACCGGGAACATTTCCAGACCCACCGCTTATCGCCGCTCTTTACACCGGTGGTGAGTTGTTTTTGGATTTCGGAAATTCGCCCATTTGGAATTTCTGTGGGTTCCTTTTCATTTTACTTTTCTAAATTCCTAAATTCTAATTATATGAGGTGACCCTGTGTCAGTAGATAGAGCAACGCATTGTATGCGCGTCGCTTTGTTCTGCCTTCGCGTAGGACGTCCATACTTTCCGTCTAGTGTATCGGGCCATTGTTCTCAGCATTATATGTTGCGACAGAGAGTACAATTTAGGGGAGCCTCCACCAAGTAGTAGACAAATAATCATGTCATCATGCTTTGCGATTGAGCTAGTGAATGAAATCAGTGTGAGCTCCAGGTTTTTAAAAAATGCGGATTTCTAGTATTATGAGACACTTGACATAACGTGTTGTGCTGCTTGATTCAATGAAAATTAAGCAGCAGTGTTACATTTATTTATTTATTTATAACGTTGTGCATAAGGCAAACGCAAGACATATGAAATCATACAACTCACGACCGTAGTTAACGATAGTTCAGTAAATGTTAAAGCTCACTAAAGCTCAACAATTGCTTCTTACTTATACGCTTGAAAAGTCGGAAGGTTAGAGGCGATATCACTACTGTAGTTTTAAGAGAAGTGAATTCAGATCTGTGAATCACTTCTCTTAAAATTCAGTATCTGTGAAGTTAAAAAATGAAAAGTGAATTCAGAAATACATTGGACGAACTCGCTTATTCATCAAACGAGAAGGTTGGAGGTCGTATTCAGAGACCCGATCGTGAGAAGGCGGAGGTTGCGCACTGACGACGGTGACTGCCGTCATTTGAAAACGATTTTCACCCTGGTTTGCGGATATTTCGTAAGAATGCTGAGTTATGTAAACCATTGCCTTAAGATACATATTCAACAACCTCTACGATTCTTAAAGTAGCTACATGAGTGCCAAAATTAAAACAATGAGTTGGCTGTAGTTATTCCACTTATTTTTGCCTCTAGTATATTATGGTAAAATTGGGTAAGTCTGCCGGTGCTAGTTTTTGTAACGAGTTTACCTACCGTAGCATTAACAGATAAGTCATGGCTTTATCTTTATATGTCGTAGAGGGAGAGTTAGGAATCACGTTGATTCATTCGTGAGCAAATTCGCTAATGATCTAGAACCAGAGATATTGGAGGGTTCATTCGATTAATAACGCTGACCGTTTACAGAAATCTCCTTTGTTGCTGGCTCGAGCAGCCGTTCATTCTGCTCGAATGCTGCCATTTTGTCTCGCGATGCAATCGAGGACAATGGCCTGAGTGGATTCGTAGTAGTCATCATCGAACGCTCAGTCTCGGTGGACCACTGGCCAACCGAGTGAATCCTTTCTCCTTGGATCGTTCGAAAAGAGGGCATCGCTTCTCCGTTCTAAGTATTTCAAATTAAATTGGAACGTTCAAAATCATTAGTATAACATTAACTTCTTTAATGAAAGTTCGAAAATGCCAAAATCATTAGGCACTCCATCTGGCACTCGCAGAATGCATTCGCTCCAACGAACGGCTGGCAGGTACTTCTACCAGTGGGCTGTGCAGGTAAGTGTCCATAACGCATTCGTGGCGAGTTTCCTGACAACAGACAAAGTTCTCGTTTGGCACCATATAACCGATTTTTGAGAGTTATTTCTCATTTCTGTGCAGCCATTTCTTTGTGTCCATTATAACGCATATAAAATGCCAGTAGCAAATTGGATCAAAATTGTTTTAATTAACTGACCAGCAGCGCTCCAAAAAGCAACAAATAACGATAGAACGTGTTTACAGATTGGAGATCAATTGACGCGATTCATCGAAGTCAAAGAGTCGAAAGAAAAGGCTGTACTCAAGATGGAGGACTCGATGGAGGATTTTTTCGATGACGGTGAGGTCTCGAGTCAGTAGTCAATTTCGAGTGTGATTGGCGAAGCACAATTTTTAACCAAACGGCACTTTTGATAAAAATCATTTTCTTTCCTCTTCACAAAGGCAACAGCGAAAAGAGAGCCTTTCCAAGGCTTTCTGAATTCTCAGGAAACACTGGCCATAAGACGGGGCACAAGTGTTGAGAATGACTTTCATCAACACCTTTCGCCAAGCTTTTTCAAAATGGTTTCTTGCATGACATTGGGGCACATATGGGGACCACAGAAGCATGGTTCATTTTTCCTGAACGGCCCTCTGAATACCAGAAAAGGGGTCCCTAGTTCGATTCCTCGTGGTGACAAATTTTTGCATTTCGAGTTGACGTTCCAAATTCGCGCAAAATGGAGTTAGCATGAATAATTAGTACCATATTCATGATTAGGACCGTCAGTAACCCTTACAAATAGACTTTGATTGAAAAACTGGTGAAAAAGGTGTGACTAGGGACCCCCTTTTCTGGTATTCAGAGGGCCGTTCAGGAAAAATTAACCATGGTTCTGTGGTTCCCGCATGTGCCCCTATATCATGCAAAAGACCGTTTTGAAAAAGCTTGGCACACCCTGAAAGACCTTCCTGGTTAGTCAGAATCTTGAAGAAATAATTAAATACATTAGAAAAAATGCGTCATTAACCTAGTGAGAGTGGGCATTTCTCATGCTTTTTCCTTCATTCGTGTACCATCATTCTCTCCCTGAGTCCCTAAGCAATTAGAATTGTTTTGCTTTATCTGTCTTCAAGTCCTAGTGCGATTTTTCGCTTTCACACGCTGCAAAACGGGTTCTGTCATTCGCAAAGATTGGGGATTACATGTAAGCAGCACCAGACCTGTCAGTAGTCGCCCCGCCAAATGTCTTTAATTCACGGCGTTATTCCAAATAGACTCTAAGTGGTTTCCCACTGCCTAAAAATCAAGGTTGGATCTCGATGATGCCGCTCCGCGTGCGGCAACTGCTCAGCATCGTCTGTGACCATCTTGCTCTCTGTCGCCGGTTGTTTTGCTTCTGCCATTTGCAACTTAATGGGCGTTCTTATTAGCACACGCATAATTGGCGATTTAGTCTTGAAGTATGAATTTGCGCGCTATAGCTGATATAACGTTTTAAACATTGCAATTGTTATCTCATTGTTCCGTATAGTGCATCGAAAATGGGTTATAGTAGCAAGTCAACTTTGCTGTGCTGTGCAAATGCACTGAAAATTTCTAGTACAGGACGCTCACATTCGATTGAACACTTTTACCAAGAAAAATGAACGAAAAATTTCTATACTTGAGATGGTCATGTGCTTGCAGCCATCGTCAACGATGCATCCGGTGAGAAATGTCCACCAGCGTTGCAGTTGATCGCCATGCTACTGCTTCACGAGATTACCTCCTTTCTGAGGGAGACATTTCGAACGATTCCGCGAGCGAAAAACAACAAGGTTGGTGCTATTACTCAATTTTTATCCTCACTTTGGGCATTTTTGGCTCCTATTTGGATCCTTTGCTCATCTCATAAAATCAACATCTTTTTGGAATCCTCATTCGAAGCGCATGCGCCCACGGACCAGGCTGGGCAAGAAGCGGGCTGATCGTCATCGCAGTGTCATGCCTTACCAACACTTCAACGCCCACAGCAGACGGGCCTCCGTGCAGCAGCGTTGCTGATGTGAATTCGTCCATGGCACTGTAAGTTTACCGATTTGTCTGTTTTCTTTGAATATAAAAAAATATGGAGGTGTAAAATATTACCTTGTAGTCCATGTCCCAAGTGGATCAAACTGGGTGGGGCTTGACACACCAATATTAAAAAAAGTACATGCAATTAGTGCGGAAGTGGGTCGGTCCAACAGTAAAGAAAAATACGCACGCATTTTTCGCAAACAAGGACTAGCTCGGGGATTTCCTCCTCGCGTCAATTTGTTTCCCGTGCTGTACCCGCCACCTTCCCGTTCGTGCCTGTTTAACCCTTCTCCGAGAATAGAATGCCAGCGGTACGCTAGCGGAAAGCATACACAATTTTTGGGATGATACAGGCCGCACGTTCGCAAAGCCCTTAGGATGTAGCTAGCTATCGGAATGACGGTTGGTGCTTACACGCGGCAGCGACCGAGACTGAGCCGGGGATAAAGATGAGCAAAAGACGTGCGCGAGCGCGACATATAGAAGGGTGCCAGACAACGGCCTGCGCACGGAGAACTTTGCAGCGGCTGCATCTCACTTTACAAGGCCCCAGTGCCCTTATCAGATGATTATCGCGTCTCCGTGTAACCTCATATCACCCTGATCCACAACTTTCTTATTGTAGTTTTGCCAGGGGCTTAATCAAATGAAAGATGGATCTGCTCCTCGCATGGCAAGTGTTATAGGTGATTCCACGCTACTGCACGACCTTTGTCATAGAACATTGAATGATAGTGAACATCTGTATAAATGCCACAAATCTTTCGCATTGCTGACGATTTGCAGTGAACGAACGTGAGCGCCGGATCAGCCTCTCGACAGCAGAAGAGGACTCGCCAAGAGGTTCGAAAGACACTATTGAGGATGCGGTAAACGAGAAGCGAGGTATTTTCCAATCTATAGAATGACTTAGCTGACACATTTTCGGTAGTCACGCTCTGATGGCGTATTCTCGGAGCAGAAATACTAAAATGAGACAAGCTACATATGAGTTTATTTGTAGTTGCGAAGCCACCTCGTTTCTTAAACTATATTCTATTGTGACGGTATATAAGCTACAACATATTTATTTGCAAAGAAATTATCAAAGGAACGAGAAGAGCCGCCTTACAAGGGAGATCTTTCAGGTGTGGAGCAATTTGACAGAACGATTTTTTTGTAGGAGCTCTCACCTTGCTTGCAAAACTGATGTTCGTTTTCGCTAAACGACCACTGATGGCCAAAAAATTTCAAAAAATTTGCCTAGGGAGGGTGGTTTTAGCGGAACTCTATATCAAGTGCAAGGGTAACTGATGGTCCTAGTACTGAATATGGCACCTGCCGTTGGCGCTGGCGCTATCTGGGAGCTCCAAGCTAAAACGCCAAGATTTTGTCATGACCGGGAGCCAATCCTTGCAATGTTTCTCAAAATTTTTGGCCTCCACGGGGCTCCAAAGCAGAAATGAACTTTAGTCCACTCATAAGTTCCTATAACATGCAGGAAACCATTTCGAAAAGCGCACCACATCCTGAAAAACCTCCCTTGTCAGTCTCGAAGCAGTGATCGCGTTTCCATATTGATCACGTCTTGTCTCATGTTAAGGATTACGTCTTTGAAGCTGGAATTTTGGCGTTTCTGCAACAAGCTTGGACTTTTAACTTTTACTTTTCATTTTTTTCTATCATAATTGGTTCACAAACTTTTTACTAAATTGTTTCTATCTAATGTTGGCGTCACAAAACTTTGGACTAAATTGTCCTAAATACACAATTTTTTTCTTACCTTGTACCGAAATTTATTCTATTGAGAGCATTGTTCTTCGTGTGTGTGTGGATGTCTAACGCTTCGCAAGAGTCCGGCTTTCTGTTGTGGCGCTATTGCAAGTTTGCTGTGATCATCTATGTGATCATCTATGGCCAGTCCATGTTCATGAACCGAGAAATCTTCCGCTTGTAATCTGTCGCTTCCTTGTTCTGTAGCTTAGCTGTCTGCATGGTGAATGCCGCTAGATTAACCCGATGTTAGCGGCCTGATTACCAATGAGAGATTCTTAAGGCGAGAACTAACGTCTCAAGCCCTGCCGTCAATAATAAGTCTCGATTTGAAGGATATCCGTGCAAGAATGGGTAAATCCATCTACTCAACGGGCCGCTTTTTTCTGCGATGCTCTGGATTTACTTAAACTTTGTTTTTGATCGGTTATTTGCACACCTTAGCAGATAACCTACATTTAGCAAACTCAAGGTCACCGTTAATGTACATATGTATATCAGCAATGTGGCAATGAAATAGTAATCTGAAGAGGAAATTAAGGAGGGTTGCTAAACCGAATAGGATGCGAAGAAGCCAGCAAGAAGATGAAAAAGTGAAGAATACAAGCTTTGGGTTAATCCGCAGGCCTCTCCCACCAAAATCATCCCTTCCAAAATCCCTGGGATACGAGAAGACGTAAACAGTCCTCACAGGTAAAACTATTCATACCTCGCTTGTACTTCTAGCCTGCCGGTAGCCAAATTGGAACAAAAAAAAACGGTCCATCTGAGCCAACCAAATTTCCCGACCACTACGCTTAAACACAACGCCTTTCTATTTCTGCCTTCTTCTTCATGGCAAATACTATTTCCTTTTGTTCTATTTTCCACAGAAAGCCTTTTTCAGGCTCGTTGTACCTTGTGGCTTTTTTGGGATCTCTCCATTGACTTCTCCTGTTTTTCTTCTATGCTTTTTACTTTACTTCGAGCTCCCTCTTTTTTGCACAACTCCGGGTGTCTGTCTAGAATGAGAGTGTAAAGTAAAGAAAGCGTGAACGAAGAAAGCAACGCCGTCGAGCAGCGATACCCCACAGTAGTCACTTATTAAGCAGTTGCTGAATACTCGTAAGTTTGGCTGAGATTATGATCTGCCTCTCTTATCTAAGCCTCGGTCTAAATATGTCGATGAACCATCAAATATCCAATTTTCCTGGAGATCACTTTCGCTTTCCAATGCTAACGCATTCGATTAATATCCGCTAATTGCTTTCTGGCATACTTCATTTGGGAAATTTTTCTTTATAACTTCAATCCGGTAGCTTGTTTTCCACAATCCTTCCCCATTTTAATAGCCTTTAGGGCCTTCTTCGAAGTCGGTCCGTCTGTCCTGCTCTCTCTGTACTATGTAGTTGTATCTTCGTCCCTCTTCCCCTCTCGTTCTCTGGTATTCTTCTCTCCTTCACTGTTTTTTTTAAAGTTCGAACTTGTTTTCGGAGAAAACTCTTGCTACAGCTTTCTTTAGACTCTTTGGGCGCCAACGCCTGCAATAAGTGGTTCATTCCATTCTCAACTCTGATCTTTGTGAAGGCCTATTTTCCAATTTGTCTGGATAGAATAGGTTCTATGACGAACTAAACGTGCACTTCATTTCGGAAGACGAAGGCGTCATGGGCAGACCACACACCACAAATGACGATGGCAAGAAAAGAAAAGCTATCTTCTTCTCTTCCGTTGTCACTTGTGGTGTGTGGTCTGCACTCGACGCTATTCTCGTCTTCCGAAATAGAAAGTATATTGCAAATTCGCGCGTTCGCAATCAGGCGAATTCCCCACTTCTTTGGGTTTTTTCGAGAAACGGGTGGATTGCTTTCTATTCGGGAAGGGACGCTATACAAGTAGAAAAGTCTGCTTGCTTGAGATCATGCCTTTGTTCATAATTTCCATGAGAACACAAGCACAAAAACCCATAGTTTTATTGCGAACTATCATTAGGATAGTGTACGAGACGGATCAAATTTACCCGGTGTCGACTTCACATAATCGGAGGAAAACACAGATCGAAACATCAGCTTGAGTGGTAATAAATAAAGCGACAGGCTGGAAGGAGCGAGAAATTTCGATAAGAATCTCTCTAAGGGGGCCACAACACATCGTTACAATTTTATAATGTACAAGAAATCGTGGTGATATGAACTGAAGTACAACAAAAATCGAAGTGGACGTGAGCTTGGATAAGCAGAACACGATAGGTAGTAAATATTTTCGGATGGATCTATCGATCGTATGTAGCAGAGTGAGAGTGAACTCTCGGGGCTGCTGGTCACGCGGAATCTGCTTTATCAGTTCCGTGAGTTGGCACTTGACTTTTTCTCAAGCGCTTCAAGACGACGTCGCTGTCGCTCTAAACAATTTACCATTGGTATGAAACATTCTTGCACCTTTCACGAAAGGCTTCAATGAATGAGTGGTTTTTGGAGGTGAGATGGGTGGGAGGGGTCGTCTGTGGGCACCAGAGTGAGAATGAACCTCTAAAGGTTCACACAGCTTACTGATACTTAAGACTACTTATTTGACCTCCTTCATAGGTGCGACGCAAATCGTCAAACTCCTACAGGATTGAAGATCGGGTGGTGTAAAAGGGACCCATCCAACCTGAGGTTAAATACCAGGCGGTACCATAACCACTGTTGCACGTTTTGAAGGACTACTGCTATCATCAAATGGTAAAGCATTCGGCGATGACCAGTCCCGTTTTGGTATGGGCCATATTCTATTTCCCATTCAGGATCGTAGTGACACTTGGAAGATTTGGCCTGTACGCGGCTTGTGGGACCAGACGACTTGCAAGCCAGTGGCTCCGTCCTTCCAGGCAGGTAGGTGGTAGCAGATGAACTCACCCCGAGAGATGGGACCCAAGATTAAATTTCCAGATCGCGAGCGTGGCAAGCCGTCACTTGCCGCAACACCACTTCCTCCCACAGTTAAAAATAAGTTC